>CALSFV010000137.1:117500-142508 GCA_943737045.1 Parapristionchus giblindavisi | reverse complement strand
AAAGGGAGCGTTACCTCTCTCAATGGTCTCTGCATTGTGCTCACTATTTCTCTGTTCTCTAACAACGAGAGAGCATTGCGCGCGAAGAGACCATTGAGAGATGTCACTCTCCCTTTAATCATGACTGACATTGTGATGAAAGATTGGCCAAAGTACTAAATTAAGTCCGAAGAAGATATTAGGCCATCCGTATAGAAATGGACTTGAATTATCACTGGGATAACAATGATCTCCCGAAGGACTTCGTCTATCTTGTATAACGGGATATACCTTTAACTTTATCACAAATACATTCGAGATGATCCGTGAGACTCCGTAGATGATCACCTTATTAGTGACTGCTTGTTGTATCACTATACTTTACTTGAAACTCTCCCCATACTCCATTCATTTTTGTGAAAACCAATAATAAACGTTACTTTTTCCATGCTGTTAGAAAGATTTTTGGGGAAGGCTCTCTGTTAAGTTTTGCGTTGTCCCGTTGATACTGTATTGTGGTGTGAGTGACGTACAAGGGTTACTACTTAGGGCTTTATTAACAGACGAGGGAAATTACAGAATAATACAAGACTAGAGATAGGCACATATCGTGTGCGAGGTCCAAGAGAGAACTGATCTAGACTGATAGGATAACTGTCTAGACAGAAGTGGGCGGGGCCAGACACGAGAGCAAGAGGTGACGAGAGAGTGTGTGGATCAGAGAGAGAGTGTAGTCTGATCACGGTCGAATCGTATAGGGGAGAGAGGCAGGTCATACAACAACTCATAGCGGACAACCGGTTGTCGGTTAACCGTTCCCAGTGGTATTTATGACCTCTCACCCTCGGAGGAATCGGAATTTTTCGGGCTGAGTTCGGGCCGGGGAGATATTCTCAGCTGGTAATAGTCGGATTGAAAAACTGAAAGCAGATTTGGAATCAGCAAAGAGAAAGCATCTAGAATATGCCTTAATAAAAGTGAAAAGTCAAATTAAAGTAAAGTTTTAATAGGTGGAATTACGGCTAAAATGTACCATTTTCGCATGTTTTGGAAGGATTTTTTCGAGTATCCGTGAACTATATGAGGAAAGAAGTGCATAATTCAAACGAGCACTGCATGGGCTATCGAAAGAAGGGTCGTTTGTATACAATATGTGATTTTTATTTTTTTTAAATTTCAAGATTTTTTTTTGTTATTGTTCGTCACTATCTGTCTGTAATTGAATTTACCTAATCGCACAATATGTCAATACGATTGTAAATGAGCTACTCTTGTATCATACTCGAACATTGTAAATTAGCGATGTCCTTTATTGTCGGCCTCCTCTTATCCCTTTGACACCTGTCGGTATTTATGACTCTGAACACGGAATAACAGTGTGCATTAGCTAGTGAATTTGAAAAGGATAGAAGTTATTAGGGTGTCCCATAAGTCTTTGCACTTTTTTCTGCACTAACTTTGGACCCTTTTTTCTCGGTTGACAGCGATTGTTATGCCATGTGGTATTTTTCATACATCGAAGGTATACTGATCATCAAATGTGATAAGTTTCATTTGTCAACTCTTTTTCCACGACAATTTTTGATTTTTTAAATTATCTTACCGTTAAACTGTTTTCGACATGGCCTTCTTCACTTATACCGTAATGGGCGGAATACGGTAGCAGCTATCCCTAACTACGTCAGTATATGAAGCCGAGGGTGCCGTGTACTACAACAGTCTTTATCTGGTATCGTCTGTTCAAGAACAACCATTTTTCCTTGGTTGAAAATCCAAGGTCGGGATGTCATCCCAGTACGAATGAAGACCTGGTTCTTCGTATTGTCACAAGTCAGCCGAAGCAGAGTTGGAGATATCTGGAGCACGCAACTGGTACTCTAAGATCCACCATCCACTGCATCTTCATTTATGGCGCACTAAAAAATAGTGGAAAACGGGAAATGGCGACATTGGGGGGTCTAAAAAAGTACACTGGAAAACCGAAAATGGAAACTCGAAATTTGAATTCGCGGGCGCGAATTAGGCGCGGGAATTCAAATTCTGACTCTCCAACTGCGATTTTCTGCGGTTATAAAACTTAAATAAAGCCGAAATTTCATTTTTCGACCTTTATGAAGCGTAGGAACTTGAATTCCTACTAAACATCCTTTTTAAACAGCAGAAAACCGCAGTTGGAAAGCCAGAATTTGAATTCCCGCATCTTTTTTCGCGCCCGCGAATTCAAATTTTCGAGTTTCCAGGTGCTTTTTTAGACCCTGGAAAGTCGCCATATTCCGTTTTCCACTATTTTTTAGTGCGCCATCAGTCTTCTCTTCGCCACAGGACACCTTAAGTGTTTCCCCATGTTCTCTCTGCCCTGCTCTTCTGAAACCGACTCGAGATCACTACTTCAAATCTCGGCCGTTCTCGATCCAATGATTGAGTAGTGTATAGTGTCTGCCAGGATGATAAGTGGATAACGTACTACAACCCAGATATGAAGGTGGTACGGCTGCATGCTTGGAAGGATGCAAAACCCGTCCCTAAACGCAATCCAAAAGGAAAGAAAGAGTCGTTCTCATTCTTCTTCTGCTATATTCGTGTGGTTTATAACGAGTTGTTACCTTAGGGGCAATCTGTTACCACCGATGTCTTCTGCGAACAACAGCAGGAGATGGAGGGCCAAGTCCTTCTCAGCCTCTTTGTGTGAGGGAAAACATTGCTTTTAATGAACAGCGCGATGACACATCACACTAACAAGACGCAGGTCAAACTGAAGAATTTAGATATTGACTGGCTTCGCCATTCGTCGTATTCCCCCGACCTGTCCCCTTGTGATTGCCATGCTTTCCGATCTCTCGAGCGCTGCTGCAGAGGAAAAAAACTTCCGTAATCAGGCCGATGTCAAACGGGAGATCGACAAATGGGAGATCGATGGTTTTGGAATCATAATTTAGGAAACTACGATTTAGTTGAAATGTTTCTGGAAAATTTATTTTATAACCGTCGTAATGACATCGACAAATTAGCATCAATTCATATAGAATCTTAATTATGGAAATTAGAGAATAGATAATATCATCTTGATACCAATCCTATAGAAACGACTTTTTACACCCCGACGATTTAGAACCGTTAATCGCGAACTGATTATTCTTGAAACGACTTTTTACACCCCGACGATTTAGAACCGTCAATCGCGAACTGATTATTATGGAAACGACTTTTCACACCCCGACGATTTAGAACCGTCAATCGCGAACTGATTATTATGGAAACGACTTTTTACACCCCGACGATTTAGAACCGTCAATCGCGAACTGATTATTCTTGAAACGACTTTTTACACCCCGACGATTTAGAACCGTCAATCGCGAACTGATTATTCTTGAAACGACTTTTACACCCCGACGATTTAGAACCGTCAATCGCGAACTGATTATTATGGAAACGACTTTTTACACCCCGACGATTTAGAACCGTCAATCGCGAACTGATTTTTTTTGGAACTATTACCAAGGCAACGGTTCACCACGTGTGCGATATCACTATGAGTTATTGTGAACTACCGTAATCTACCGTAACCCGGTTCAGTGGGTCAGATCAATTGCGATGGGTCAGATTTTACTAAAACTTGTCGGAATGGCTACTACGTGTGCGATATATGAGCTACTGTAAACTACCGTAATCTACCGTAACCCGGTTCGGTGAGTCAGGTGAGTCTAAGTGCTATGGGTCAGATTTTAATAAAAATTGTCGGAATAGCCAATACGTGTGCGTGACATGATTACTTAGCTATTGTGAACCTGGAATCTACCGTAACCCGGTTCGGGTTACGGTAGATTCCAGGTTCACAATAGCAGATGAAGTGCGACGTGTCAGGATTCTTTAAAAATATTTCAATAAAAAATTTACACTTATTAAAAGATTTTTTTTCAAATAATTTTTTTTTTTTGATTTTTTGAAACCCCATTCCCGCACACCCTGCTGCTCAAATCTAACGCACAATTTAGTATCCGACAATTTTAGTGAAATCTGACCCATCGCACTTGATCTGACCCATCGAACCAGTTTACGGTCAATTACGGTAGTTCACAATATCTCTTAGTGATATTGCACATGTGATGGTTATTCCGACAAGTTTTATTGAAATCTGACCCATCGCACTTGATTTGACCCACCGAACCGGGTTACGGTAGATTACGGTAGTTCACAATAACTCATAGTGATATGGCACACGTGGTGGGAACCGTTGCCTTCCGTATGGTAATAGTTCCAAAAAAAAACAGTTCGCGATCGACGGTTCTAAATCGTCGGGGTGTAAAAAGTCGTTTCCATAATAATCAGTTCGCGATCGACGGTTCTAAATCGTCGGGGTGTAAAAAGTCGTTTCCAGAATAATCAGTTCGCGATCGACGGTTCTAAATCGTCGGGGTGTAAAAAGTCGTTTCCAGAATAATCAGTTCGCGATCGACGGTTCTAAATCGTCGGGGTGTAAAAAGTCGTTTCCATAATAATCAGTTCGCGATCGACGGTTCTAAATCGTCGGGGTGTAAAAAGTCGTTTCCAGAATAATCAGTTCGCGATCGACGGTTCTAAATCGTCGGGGTGCAAAAAGTCGTTTCCATAATAATCAGTTCGTAATTGACGGTTCTAAATCGTCGTGGTGTAAAAACTCGTTTCCATAATAATCAGTTCGCGATTGACGGTTCTAAATCGTCGGGGTGTAAAAAGTCGTTTCCAGAATAATCAGTTCGCGATCGACGGTTCTAAATCGTCGGGGTGCAAAAAGTCGTTTCCATAATAATCAGTTCGCAATTGACGGTTCTAAATCGTCGTGGTGTAAAAACTCGTTTCCAGAATAATCAGTTCGCGATCGACGTTTCTAAATCGTCGGGGTGCAAAAAGTCGTTTACGGATGCTCGTTTCCTTCGCGTAGATTACATAAAAAAAGGGCACAAATCAATTTTGCTCATTCATCGGTATTCAAATAGTCGGTTATAAAATAAAAGTTTTAATCTGAGGGTTACAATTTCGCGGTTCTTGAATGATCAGTATCTAAATTATGATTCCAAAACCATCGATCTCCGACAAATGGATTGCCTCGCTCCCTAAGGAATTCAGACAGAACGGTGTCATGCAGTTGCATATGAGATGGTGGATAGTTGTTCATAAACATGGACAGTGTATCACGATTTGAATGTAGCTGCTTCGTTTGTTATTTGAAAAAATGTGAAGCATGAAAATAGTGCAAAGACTAATGGGACACCCTAATAGAACCAAGCACTAAACATGAAAATATCAGATAATGGACAGACTTTATGTTGAAAGAAGTGCGAAAGGAACCATTGTATCGCATGCGTATAGTTGAGGTCACTGATATAATCGGGCACCTCCTGTCCCTCGTTACTCTCCGGTCCTTACTCTTTCGGGTTGTGACTTTAGTTCAGGCCTCCCACTTACTATAGTAGAGGAAAATTATAAGTACAACGAAGATGTTGAAACGTCGTTGGCTTCACAGTTTGCACAATAACCCACGTCCTAGCAAAAGTAGTGTGCCAACAGTGTGGCTGGAACATAATCATTGACTACAACAGCAAATATATCTATATTCAGCGTCGTCGATAAACAAAGATAATTTAAAGATGGAGCCCTCGAATGAGTAACATATCGGCTATGCAAGGGATAAGTGATATGCAAGAAATTAGCATGGCCATTCATCTATTCCTTGGCGTACTGGTAAAAGCTCTGTCTAGTTATTATTATTATCGCGGGGTCGAAACCTATTGCCGATCTTTCCTTACCTGAAACGCACATAAAGATATTATTATAAATTCCAAAAGCCAAGAATATTTTCCCAAATTCCAAATGATGAAAAAGCTATTCAAAAGCTCTACTTTTTTCGTGGGCATTTTGTAGTATCTCTCATCCATTTCCGGTATTATTCATAATAATGGATCCATACTATTATCTAATAGAATTATGTTCTTTTCTTTTTTATATGTTTCAACTTTCCCACAACACTCACCTCTTTTTTTACCCTCATCCTTAATTGATCTTTGATCTCTCTTTCTCTACCTTCATCCTCAATTGATCTTTGATCTCTCTTTCTCTACCTTCATCCTCAATTGATCTTTGATCTCTCTTTCTCTACCTTCACCCTCAATTGATCTTTGATCTCTCTTTCTCTACCTTCACCCTCAATTGATCTTTGATCTCTCTTTCTCTACCTTCACCCTCAATTGATCTTTGATCTCTCTTTCTCTACCTTCACCCTCAATTGATCTTTGATCTCTCTTTCTCTACCTTCACCCTCAATTGATCTTTGATCTCTCTTTCTCTACCTTCACCCTCAATTGATCTTTGATCTCTCTTTCTCTACCTTCACCCTCAATTGATCTTTGATCTCTCTTTCTCTACCTTCATGCTCAATTGATCTTTGATCTCTCTTTTTCTACAATTAAAAATATCTAGAAAATCAATATGATAAAGGTGAAGTTGTTTCACTTTTATCAATACTGAAATCTTTCATTTACAACCTTCCTCACCTCTTTGATAACAGCATGAATCACTTTGAATTCTTTCGAAATATCATTTCTGTTTATCGTTTTGTCTTATCAATCAATAGTCACATCATTCTTTTACCCATTTCTTATCTTGATTATCTTTTGTTCTCCTCCTTTCCTTACTAACATTCATTTCAATCGAAAATTGTGACTGATCATGTAAATATAAAGTATATTATTATCCATTTAATTGTAAAGAATATAGCCTTTGTAAGACTAGATTGCCCCCTCCTTCTCTAACTTCTTACATCCATATCCAATATATTTAATAAGATACTTTTGATAACTCAAATACCTGAAATAATGAAGAATGCTCATGTAAAACCCAATTCCAAAGACCTATAGCAATATTATTTTTTTTGTAATTGCATATTATATTATATGTCACGTTAGTTCAGCCTCTGTAATAGCAGGGCAACAATGAATTTTCGTTTTCAACCTCTGGATGAAGTTTTAGAGGTAAAAAATTGAATATAAAGAGGACGCGGCGGATGCCAGACGAGTTTGGTGGGGCGCATTAGAGCGGATGTGCGTGCGCGATGGGATCCAATGATTCTCTCTGTCGCACTCTCCGCTCCGCTTCCAAACCTGTCTGAGGTGTGCCGCTCTACCTAATGAACGGTGGTCTCAAAACTGTGAAAACACACCAAGCCGCCCACCACAGATTTGGAAAAAGTCGCCTTCAGCATCCCTTCTGCCCCGCTATTCATATCTCTTTCGCATTTTGAACTAACGTGATTTCGTATTTCTATTTATTTTGCCCGCTTGAACTTTATTATTTACCCAATTTAGTCCTATCTCTCTAATCCCGACTGTATAAAAGATTTTTGAAAATATACTATTAGGGTGTTCCAAAAGTCTTTGCACTATTTTCATACTTCATATTTTTCAAATAACAAACGAAGCAGCTACATTTAAATGGTGACATACTGTCCACGTTTATGAACAACTGTGCTACATCTCGTATGCAACTGCACGACACCGTTCTGGCAGAACCAGGGATGTGCGAAAAAAAGAATTTCGAAAAAAATTCGAAAAACGAAAAATTTTCGAATTTTTATCTCGAAAAAATCGAAAAATTCGAAAAAAATATTTAAACGATGTTTTCTGTTTCATAAACATCGATGCGCTAAGTTTTGCTATTGATATAATGGAAACACAAAAAATACAAGTGTGTAATTCTTAATTGAAGCCACTTACATGATAAAATATATTTTTTGGTCGAGTGAAGTTGTCATTTTTATTTCAAAATTTTTAATTTTTTTCAAAAAATGTCATAATTTTTTGAAAATTTGTCCTTTTTTGCGTAAAAGTATTTTTCGATTTTTTCGAATTATTTTCGAAAAATTTTTCGTCGAAAAACTTTTTCGAGAAAGTATCGAAAAATCGAAAAAATCGAAAAATCGAAAAACGAAAAATGCACATCCCTGGGCAGAACGGATTAGGGAGCGATGCAATCCAAAGGTTCGATCTCCCGTTTCACATCGGCCTGATTACGGAACTTTTTCCTCTGCATCGAGAGATTGGAAAGCGTGGCAATCACAAGGGGACAGGTCGGGGGAATACGGCGGATGGAGAAGCCAGTCAATATCTAAATACTTCAGCTTGATTTGCGTCTTGCTAGTGTGATGTGTGCTCGCGTTGTTGATTAAAAGCAACACTTTTCCTCACACAAAGCGGCTGAGAAGGACTTGGCCCTACATCTCCTTCAGTTGTTCGCACAAGGCATCGATGTTAACTGTCTGCCTATCAAGTAACAGATCGTAATAAAAAACAACGAGAGAGCAGAAGAAGAACGAGAGCGACTCTCTCTTTCCATTCGGATTGCGTTTTGGGAAGGGTTTTGCTTGCTTCCAAGAGGGCAGCTATTCTATCTTTATATGGAGGTTGTAGTACAACACCCACTCTTCATCGTGGTAGATAATGAACTTCACCCAATTAGTAACAGGAAGTGGTCTATGTATTTTGGTCAAGAGTTCTTGTAAAATCGAAAGTGCGGAAAAGTTATATCAGGTCTCATTTCGCTCTCTCCCTCTCCCTTTCTCCTCTTCCTCTCCCTTTCTCCCTCTTCCTCTCCCTCTTCGTGAGCGAGGTGTGGTTAAGGGAGTTCAAAAGTAACATTCGTAACATTACTAACATTCATGTCAATGGAAAATTGTGACCTATCATCTAAATATAAAGTATATTATTATTTATTTAATTGTAAAGAATATATCCTTTGTGTAGATTATCCCTTACTAAATCATCGGCAACCTACATTTCGCCCAAATTCCAAAAGCCCAGAATATTTTTCCCAAATTCGAAATGTTCAAAAACCTAGAGGCTGTACAAAAGGTCTACTTTCTTCGTGGGCATTTTGTAGTATCTCTCATCCATTTCCGGTATTATCCATAATAATGGATCCATACTATTATCTAATAGAATTATGTTCTTTTCTTTTTTATCTGTTTCAACTTTCCCACAACACTCACCTCTTTCTCTACCACAACCTACTTTAAAACCAATTTTTCATTACTTTAACTCTAATCAATTGATCTTTGATCTCTCTTTCTCTACCTTCACCCTCAATTGATCTTTGATCTCTCTTTTTCTACCTTCACCATCAATTGATCTTTGATCTCTCTTTCTCTACCTTTACCCTCAATTGATCTTTGATCTCTCTTTCTCTACCTTCATCCTCAATTGATCTTTGATCTTTCTTTCTCTACCTTCATCCTCAATTGATCTTTGATCTTTCTTTCTCTACCTTTACCCTCAATTGATCTTTGATCTCTCTTTCTCTACCTTCATCCTCAATTGATCTTTGATCTCTCTTTCTCTACCTTCATCCTCAATTGATCTTTGATCTCTCTTTCTATACCTTCACCCTCAATTGATCTTTGATCTCTCTTTCTCTACCTTCACCCTCAATTGACCTTTGATCTCTCTTTCTCTACCTTCATCCTCAATTGATCTTTGATCTCTCATCGTCTCTTACTTATCAATCAATAGTCGCATCATTCTTTTACCCATTTCTTATCTTTATTATCTTTTATTCTCCTCCTTTCCTTACTAACATTCATTTCAATCGAAAATGAAGTAAGACCATCGAAATGTAAAGTATTTTATAATTCTCTTAATTGTATTTACCGTATAAAATATGCTTATATATTTGGTACAAGAGTTGCTACAATTCCTTGTCCATGTTGTCATCTTTCTAAGTCTTTATCCTATCAGCACATTGAATGCAGAGGGGGCCAAAAAAGGCGGAATCTTCTTATCCACAAGATTTATCCTTTCCTTTCTATCCTTTCTTTCTAATGAAAAGGCAAATTATTGCGAAGTGTAAAATGAAAACGGCAAACTTCAGACGGGTTTGGTAAAAAAGTGTATTTCAGTTTCTTTTGCCCGCATAAAATTCATAATTAGCCCAATTTCGATAGGGAGAGAGATAGGGGATAGAGGGTTGGGGAAGGAGAGAGATATGGAGTATTATTCTTTTCTTACCTTTTGAATCTTACTTATTTCGTATTATTGCTCTTATTTATGCAATTATTTTAATTTTAATTTATATAATTTCAGTTGAATTATGGAGTTTAAGAAACGAGCGGAATTTTCGATTGATAGAAAAGGAGTTTTCTTCCAAATCTCTCAAGGTATGAGAGGATTAGTAAGAGGGTTATTGTAATAAATATTTCAGATGAATTTTTTCATTGGACTTCTTCTCTTTATTCTTCCATTCGATTCCTTACATGGATGGAAGGGTTTGTTGTTCTTATCTGTAATTTAAAAAAAAATCATAATGAAATTAAATTGCTTTTTCTTATATTTCAATGTAATAATATTGAATTTCGAAATAAACCTACAGAGAATAATTTTAAAATCCCTCTCTCCCTCTCTTCCTCTCTCCCTCTCTCCCTCTCTCCCTCTCTCCCTCTCCCCCTCTCCCCCTCTCTCCCTCTCTCCCTCTCTCCCTCTCTCCCTCTCTCCCTCTCTCCCTCTCTCCCTCTCTCCCTCTCTCCCTCTCTCCCTCTCTCCCTCTCTCCCTCTCTCCCTCTCTCCCTCTCTCCCTCTCTCCCTCTCTCCCTCTCTCCCTCTCTCCCTCTCTCCCTCTCTCTCCCTCTCTTTCCCTCTCTTCCTCTCTCTCCCTCTCTCTCCCTCTCTCCCTCTCTCCATCTCTCCCTCTCTCCCTCTCTCCCTCTCTCCCACTCACCCTCTCTCCCTCTCTCTTCCTCTCTCGCCCTCTCTCTCTCCCTCTCTCCCTCTCTCTCCCTCTATCTCCCTCTCTCTCCCTCTCTCTCCCTCTCTCTCCCTCTCTCTCCCTCTCTCTCCCTCTCTCTCCCTCTCTCTCCCTCTCTCTCTCCCTCTCTCCCTCTCTCCCTCTCTCCCTCTCTCCCTCTCTCCCTCTCTCCCTCCCTTTCACCCTCTCGCGATTTTATTGAAAAACAAGCGGAAATTAAATTAATCTTATAAATATTTCAATGTAAAAATACTGAATTTAGAACTAATCGAAAAGAGCAACAATTTGAGTATAACAACTCATTTGAAGTTGTGGGTAATTCGTTCTTCTTCTTAAAGGTTCATTTCGAGATTGAAAAGCTCAATAAAATCAATATTTAGGACAGAATAATAAAGTTAGCAGAATTAATAAATGAAGAAATCGTAATATCTGAATTTCTAACGGTAAAAACAAAAAAATTAATAAGTAGAAACTGAAATTGTTAATTTAATATTTTTTACAGATTGAAAATGGGATAAAAGTTCTTTTCAAAAAGGATTGTCTCCATTATTTCATTGAAAGAGAAAATAATCCAAATCTTTCATTTGCTATACCCATAAATGAGGATTATCGATCTAAAAATGGAATTAAATTTAATATTTCGATTGACGAATTAAAGGAATATGATCTACTTCTTGTACATGAGTAAGTAAAATTTGAACTAAAAATCCTTTAATAACAAATTACTCTAAATGAATTTCCAGTAACTTCTTATTCGGTATAATTGATCATGTAAATTCTTCCTCCATTCGTCGATATCAATCAGATTCAGAAGAATATTTGGAGAAAAAAGAATTACCAGACGTATGTTTTAGTTATTCGATCGATTTACATTACTTTGATTTCAGATTTATGGTCGATTCGTGATATTCAGAAATTGGATCTTTTATTTAAATATTAAAGGAAGTTTAATATCAGTGAATTTGTATGATTTATCTTATGAAATTATAAAGACAAAGTAAGTGGAAATAAATAGAATTATATGGAGTTAAATGAAATTATTCAAGTTTGGAAGAATACTCGGATATTGTTGGAATTGATGAGAAAGGAATGGTGAATGTACAGACATATTGGGACAAATCACCAGTTCATCTACTCAGTGTTCAACTGCCTGAGAAGTATACTGTAAGTTCAAAATCTTTTTCACTCTCTCCCTCTCTCTTTTCTCTCTCTCTCTTTTCCCCTCTCTTTTCTCTCTCTCTCTCTTTTATCTCCTCTCTCTTTTCCCTCTCTTTCTCGCACTTTCCTATATCTCTCTTTCTCGCTCTCTCCCTCATGGCACACTAAAAAATAGTGGAAAACGGAAAATAAAAAAAAGCACCGGGAAACTCGAAAAATTGAATTCGCGGGCGCCAAAAAGACAGAAAAATGAAATTTGGGGTTTTTATAACCACAGAAAATAGCAGTTAGAAAGTCAGAATTTTAATTCCCGCACCTTTTTCGCGCCCGCGAATTCAAATTTAGACTTTCCTTTTTCGGTTTTCCAATGTACTTTTTGACCCAGGAAAGTTACAATTTTCCGTTTTCCTCTATGTTTAGTGTCTCCCTCTCTCTTGCTTTTATTTTCCATCCTATTTTTCAGAATCAAGCTAATATGCCTAAATTGATCGATACGAAAAAGAAGAGAATTGAAGAACTCGAAAGAAAAGTCGAAACTGAACAAAAAGAGAAAGAAGAATTTTTGAAGACTAAAAATTTACTTGAAAATAGCCTAGCAGATTATCAGAAGAAAGAAGGAGAACTAGAAAGGAGACTACAAGATAAAGAGAAGAAAGAAGAAGAACTAGAAAGGAGACTAGAAGATAAAGAGAAGAAAGAAGAAGAACTAGAGAAGAGAAATGCAATAATGGAAATGGAAATGAAAGAATTACAACAGAAATATAATAAACTACTAGTCAGAGTAAGTTCTCCGTTCAAAAGTCACGAAAAGAAATGGCAAACTTTCCTCGTTTTACACAATCTCTCGCCTCTATTCTTCTCTTTTCGCGATAATTGGCACTAGAGATCCGTAAACGTGCATTTGAACGACCGGTTCGGTATTGTTCGATATTAAAATGATGAAAAGCCATTCACAAGGGAACTATTTAACCTTACCACAAATTTCTCTAATTCTGACACCCTGGCGTAAATCTACATGGAATAAGGTTTGTAAAAAGTTAGGTCAAAAGTTCCACGCGTTTTAAGGCCTGTTTCGGGCCTCTGAAAATAGCATTTTAGGGATGTTTGGACATTTTTTGCATTTTTGACCCCCTTTGGGTCTTCTTTTTGTGTATTTATGTCCATTTTGAACATTTTTGGCTTTATGCGCCTTTTAGTATTTTTTGGAATCTTTTGGGCAAATGCAGTGTATTTTCAGAGGCCCGGAAAAGGACTTAAAACGCGAATGTGGAACTTAGGTTAAATAGTTCCCTTGTCAGCGCGATTTAGACTCATAATACCGTTCAATGTCGTGCATTGGGGCATCATTTTCAAGCTATTTTAAGGCCTTATATCGGTTGTTTTTAACCGTTAATTCAATGGAAATAAATGAGAATGAGAGCGCGACATTGCACGAATCATTTTTTAATTATCATATTAATACCGTGCGCGCGATTTTTCATTCATTAATTAGTGAGCAATCATTTCTGAACGACCGCACGTTTGTGGATCTCTAATTGACACATATAATAGATAATAGAGATATAAATTGAACCTATTTTCAGATTTCAAAATGGGATGAGAAGAAATAATTCCTAATTGTGCTCAGAAAATTGTTATACTTGTAGTCAAATCGATAACCAACCTCGGACATTTTATTTCCTTTGTATCCTGTATTCTTTTGTTTTTCCGTGTTATATTCAATAATCTTGTTTTACATAAATAAATAAATCTACACAATCGTTTGTTCAATATAAAAGCAACGTGAATTTTCATCCATCCATTTCTACAACAAACTGTAGTGACATGGGGCAAGAACAATTGACTATGGAGGGTGAGGGACTGAAAGCCTTCTGTAAGACATCTTCGAAGTGAGTGGTCATCGTATGGAGACATTTCCACGTGGTCCACAAGAGCCAATTATGCCACTTTTAAGTATGCCTTAAGTATAAGTAAGTATAAGTATAAGTATATTAAGTATAAGTATATCTTTTAAGTATATTAAGTATAAGTATAAGTATATTAAGTATAAGTATATCTTTTAAGTATAAGTAAGTATAAGTATATCTTTTAAGTATAAGTAAGTATTTTAAGTATTATGCCACCTTTAAAAAGGTGGACTCCCGCGAATATTATCGTGAACAAACTGTGGAGACAGAAAGTTAGCAAAAGTTTTTCCACGTACCATACACTGATTATTTTATGTTAATTCGGCTTATTGATCGCTAGAGTCACTTATTAATCATGCTTGCAATCACAGGAAACGGCGCGCTTTTTGAAAATGAGAAAGTTCGGCAATAGGATTCGAAACCGCGACAATGCGCTATCTAGTCAGAAGATTGATCACTGCGCTAAAGGCTTGTCACTCTATCTTCATATCATATCACTCGACACTTGCATGAGCGAGATGTAAGAGATTTGCATGAACATTCGCGGGTCTTCACCTTTAGTCACGACTGACATTGTGATGAAAGATTGGCCAAAGTACTAAAGTAAGTCCGAAGAGGAGATTATTCTATCCGTATTGAATTGGACTCGAATTATCACTGGGATAACAATGATCTCCCGAAGGACTTCGTGTGTCCTGTATAACGGGATTTACCTTAACTATACCAGAAATACATTCGAGATTATCCGAAAGACTTGGAAGATGATCACCTTATTAGTGCCTGTTTGTGGTATCACTTTACTTTACTTGAAACTCTCCCCATACTCAATTCATTTTTGTGAAAACCAATAACGAACGTAATACTTTTGCTATGTGTAGAAAGATTTAGGGAGGCTGTCAGTTGTGTGGTGTTGAAATCCTTGAATGATCACGAATACAAGCATATTCATGCATTACATTCCATGCATGAAATATCCGTGGTTCGTGATCATGCATGGATGTTCCGTGATCTTGCCTGGAATCCAGAATCCATGCATGATCACGGGTAATCCATGCATAATTCGAGTACATTCCATGCTAGATCACGACATTAATTGCAAACATTCTACTTGTTAGTGTTGTTTCTTGGTTATCATACATGGATTCAAACATCTGAGGCCAGAGTATCTGTGCAGGCACGCAAATAAGTGGGTTGTCATAGCTATTCGATCATAAAAGAACTTTTATTCGTCTTTCCGAGAGCATCATTTCCTTTTTTTTTGAATAGTCTATTGGTTTGAAAGCAGATACGATCGAAAAACTGTTGAGGCGAAAAAATGGCCGTCCCTTGCCCTCTACTAAACAGCATTGGGGGACAGATACCGTAAATGAACAACATACCGACTTTGCACGTGATATGAAAGAACAAGTCACCTTTTTGACCATGAACTGTGTTTTTTCGCGTTTTTCGCCCTGAAGACAACTTAGCAGCGAACGGGTTATGAATTTTTTTCTGGAGAGCATTAGAATACGGTTCGAATGAGACCTGTAAGCTCGCTGTACGATAAAAATTAACCGAGTTATGATCATTTTCAGGGTGGATCACAAAAATCGATAATTTGTAATTTTGGTCAAATCAAGTGGTTATGCCTTCTCAAGACCCCCAACCACACCCACTGGCCGATCGAAATCGGAGACAAACCTTTTTTCTTAGTGGCAGGAATTTTGATATTTCGATGAGAAAAGTGGGCATGGAAATATTGTATACGACTGTGGATTTCAAATTATGCGGCTCAAAAACTTCTAACAGATATTTGTTTTCATGTAGTCAATACATAAGCGCAAACGACCTCACTCGTTCACTTGGGGTCCGTGTAGTCTCATTTGAGGGGGGCTTACTTGTTTTGGGAGTTATTTATTGATTGATTCTTCTATTGGTATTTATCTGATGGGGTTATTCTGAAACCTGAAATCATTCTGATCTTTGACCTTTGATCTCCCATGTGTATTACTGTTATGGAAGATCAGATATGACTGAATCATTGGATATTCAGTTCATTTCTCCATCTCTCTTAACAGTCTAAACTGTATTTCATATCGCTTTTGGTCTTTGAACCCCCGTACACCGATCATTAAAGATCAAAGATCATATTGTGAAACAAGAGAGGAAGACCGTCTGTAGTCATATGAGTGCGCTTGCGAGAGAATCGACTAAGTGCCGGCACAGTAAAAAAATCAAATTTTGGGGATCGGGGTTCTCAAGGGTGCTCATGACGATGGTCATGTTCATTTTGCACCTAAAGCAACAATTGAGGCCAGACGCCGTCGATTTCAAATCGCGTTTATCGCGTTGAAAAATCGTTTATCTTCACCCGATGGTGCTAAAATTACCACACTATGTACCACGGTTCAGAATTTTATGGCGATCACGCCTGTCCAATTCATTTTTCATTAAAAAAATTCATAATTTTCAAAAATGGAAATTCCCTCAACGACAAAAGTGCGTAATGCAACCTACACAGATCGAACCGGGATGGCTTCGGTATCACATAAAAAAATTCAGTACATTTGCGTGTAGTCATTTTTCCGTTGAAGATGAGACAAGAGGCGAGAGAGTGTGGTGGTGCGAGAGAGAAGAGAGAGAGACAGGTGAGGCGAGCCGCATGGAAAGGAAGGGGCTCCCCCTCTACCTTCTCTGCTCTCTCGCACCACCACACTCTCTCGCCTCTTGTCTCATCTTCAACGGATAAATGACTACACTTAAAGTTGATTTTCTCGAAACTCGCGGGCGCAAATGTGCTGGAATTTTTTTCTATGTGATACTGAAGCCATCCCGGTTCGATCTGTGTAGGTTGCATTACGCATCCTTTGTCGTTGAGAGAATTTCCATTTTTGAAAATTATGAAATTTTTTTTATGAAAAATGAATTGGACAGGCGTGATCGCCATAAAATTCTGAACCGTGGTGCATAGTTTGGTAATTTTAGCACCATCGGGTGAAGAGAGGGATTCACCCGATGGTGATGGTGAGAGAGAGAGGGTGAAGAGAAACGATTTTTCAACGCGATAAACGCGATGTGACATCGACGGCGTCTGGCCTCAACGATGGCTCTAGGTGCAAAATGAACATGACCATCGTCATCAGCACCCTTGAGAACCCCGATCCCCAAAATTTGATTTTTTTACTGTGCCGGACCGCCACTGGCTATAGTGGATTCTCTCGCAAGCGCACTCATATATCGAAAAGTGCGTTACTATGGTAGTCCAACTTCAAAGCAGAGCGCTGATTAACACTTAGAAATAAATATCTCCATTTTTTTCGAGCTTAAAGGCACACCTGAGTTAATTTGACACTCTCTGTTCTGGCCACGTTCTTTCGTAGACAAAGAGAGCGAGAGAACTTTCTAGGAGCGGAGATTTTCAAAGTAGGTGACTTTAACAACAAGAGATCAACTACTTTAAATGCTTGAATCGAAATTTTTGAATAACAGCTGTCTTTAATAAGCGATGTGAGGCCTCAAAAGAAGACTGTGCCCGCATAGAGCTTATTCACATTTTCTAGTTATTTCCAAAAAAAAAAACGTTAAGAACGTGTGAAAAAACGTATATTGTGGAAAAATCGATTGATAATCATTCCCTTAATAGATCGGTGTGAAAGTACACGCGAATTCTAGTGTTTCTTCATTCGAATCAATCGATAATCGAGAGAGAGTTACGGTAGTACCTTCGCGTCAAGACTCAGCTCAGGAGAAGAAGTCGGTAAAAGTAACGAAACGAAAAGGGCGAGAAAGTGTGCAAAACAAGGAGAGTTTGATCAAACTTTGATTATATTTTCGTATCTTTTGAACAGAGCTTCTATTCACTCTCTTGAACAAGTTTAAATTTTCTTATTTAAATTTATTTATTAATCTTTTTCAGAAGATTGATAGATGATGGAAAGGTTGGTATGGATATGAAGGAGGTAGCGAAACTGTTCACCCTCTACGATAATTATGTTTCGGATGAATAAAAGAAGAATGAATAGATTGATCTTTGATCTTTGATCTTTGATCTTTCCATAATTTGTTTCTAGTCTGTTATAATCATTGTTACGCAACGCATCGATTCTAAATCAAATCTTTCAGAAATTATTAAATATCAATTTTCCGTTATCGTCGTTTTTAGATTCTGTCAGATTAGTTGATTTTCCTTCTTTTTCGTCATTCTACAATTATTTTAATAATAATAATAATATTTATTTATGTGGTGACAGTGGCGGAAAACAAATACAAATAGGGTGAAATCTATAGTGCACATAAAATACTGTGTCGCAACTGTGGCAACATAAGACAATAGAGTGATAGATTACAAATTGGACAGATTCAACGAAGATTTAACAGTTCTACTAAAAGATTTGGAATTAGGGCAAATAATACAATTATTAGGCAACGAGTTCCATAAATTGACTGATCGATTGGAGATAAAATGGGAGAAACGTTTGGATTTGCATTGGTGCTTACAGAGTTGGAAATTATTTCTACGGGAGTTTCTTGAATTCCTAGACTGAAGGTAAAAGTTTGGGTGATCTAATTCAACTTGTCTATGGATGGCCTTATATGTGAAGCTCAAATCAATAATGGTGCGGCGGTGCTCAAGGAGTAATAGTTATAAATATGAATGAGTAAAGTGTGTATTGGTTTTGTATATCTATTCAGATCATATAGAATGTTTCAGTTGTTTTTTGTAAGAGTTTCAGAACTCTTCGAAAAATCAGCAAATTTGCGATACCATCACTCAGAGAAAAAAGTGTTATCCACAGCACATAAGACCTGTGAAGAGTTATATTTAACACTTTTTGTGTGTTAAAATAGCTCAAAAAGTGTTAAATATAACACTTCACAGGTCTTATTTGCTGTGTATTACACCTCATTTCCCTGTGTGATGGAGCTGTCCATGGTACATCCAAAGGTCAATTAATACTGGAGATATCAAACCGACTACAATTACATGGGAACGATCGGGCCGTACATTTCTCAATCTCCTCGAAAATTTGAGGGCTAAGTCGAACGCGCTGATTTCAAATCCGTTTTCAAAACCTGCCAGTTCCATAGGACAAAGAAGTTACAGGACGTCAAAGTTTGAGCCAAGTTTTTTCATGCGCGCTATGAGCATCACTCTGGAGAGAGCTAGACAAGCAGCGGAGGTCGAGTGGGGTAAGGCGGTGTGTTGAGGTACTGGTTACACTGGTTCGACCCCTAGCTGGTGCAAATGTTTTTGCACTTTTTTCTAAACTTTGTATTGTACTTTGATCTTACATTGTTGTGTTACAGTAACCAAATAATTTTATTAGCACGTGTGGTAATCGATAACAAAGCACTTGAAACAGACATTTTTTTGGCAAGTGGGGCATTGAATGAATGACAGTTTGGGGCAGCTAGCGATGTCACAACTGGCATCTGTCAGCCTCTTGATGTATTCTTCTTTCGGGCTTTCAAAGGAATTGTTCGTCGAATTCAGTCGTACGGGTTCAAAAACTTCCCCACTTTCATTGCCAATCAAAGGGATAACATCTTGAAAGTAAAGTGTTAGTATGGTCAACGAGAAACTATATACCGATTTCAAGCTCCGCCCCTTTCCACCTAGTTCACTGTATATATCGAGACAGACTCCGCCCATTTAACAGCTAGGGGACGGATACCTCGAAAACACCTACCAGTTACACCTAGTCTCCAATATAAAAACAACACCCACAAATGGACAATGTTATATTTTGCAAAACAAACACATTTTGTTGAAGTAGAATAATTATCAATGTTAGCTTTAAAACGACAAAAGGATTTGTGGCACTATGTCGAAAGAGTGAATAAGAACCGACTGGATGATAACTATTTGCATCTTTGTCTATTCATTAGCGCATATGAAAATAGATATCATCCACTCGGTTCTAATTTATTGGTTCTCATTCGACATAGTGCCGCATTTGTGATTTCCCAGAGCAGTGTAAGTATAAACTAGAAATCCGCATTCGTGCAATTGCACGACTGGTCGACCAATGTTCGACGTTAAAATGATGAAAAGTCATTCTGCGCGATTTCGACTCTTAATTTCGTGCAAAGTCAAAATGAATGAAAATGAGTCGACTTCTCAAATTTGCACGCAATTCTTTTTAATTATCTATTTAAAAACCTGCGCACTAATTCTCATGCATCTATTACTGAGAAATGATTTTTGCGCGACTGCACGATTGCGGATCTCTAGTATAAACGTTAAAGGGAGCATAACCACTCTCAATGGTCTCTTCATTGCGCATACTATTTCTCTGTTCTCCAACAACGAGAGAGCATTGAGAGATGTTTCGCTCCCTTTAAATGGGGAACAATGTCATATTGACCCTATACAGAAAAGCAGAAGAATCATTTAGTTATTTCACCCAAATTTAGAGAGAAAGAGTACTATCCAACATTTTTGAGTTAGTTTGGAGTAGTTTATCCTTGGTGGTCCTGTTAGACAAATAAAAACTAAAATTATTTTGCGACAGTGTAATATTCAACATATTTGAATTGAAATAAACAAGAAAAGCAATATTGAAATCATTCATTTACAACCTTCCTCACCTCTTTGATAACAGCATGAATCACTTTGAATTCTTATGAAATATAATCTCTGTTTGTCGTTTTGACTTATCAATCAATATTCACATCATTCTTTTACCCATTTCTTATCTTTATCATCTTTTATTCTCCTCCTTTCTTTACTAACATTCATTTCAATCGAAAATTGTGACCTATCATCTAAATATAAAGTATATTATTATTTATTTAATTGTAAAGAATATATCCTTTGTGTTGATTATCCCTTCCTAAATCATCGGCAACCTACATTTCGCCCAAATTCCAAAAGCCCAGAATATTTTTCCCAAATTCGAAATGTTCAAAAACCTAGAGGCTGTACAAAAGGTCTACTTTCTTCGTGGGCACTCTCATCCATTTCCGGTATTATCCATAATAATGGATCCATACTATTATCTAATAGAATTATGTTCTTTTCTTTTTTATCTGTTTCAACTTTCCCACAACACTCACCTCTTTCTCTACCACAACCTACTTTAAAACCATTTTTTCATTACTTTAACTCTAATCAATTGATCTTTCATCTCTCTTTCTATACCTTCACCCTCAATTGATCTTTGATCTATCTTTCTTTACCTTCACCCTCAATTGATCTTTGATCTTTCTTTCTCTACCTTCATCCTCAATTGATCTTTGATCTTTCTTTCTCTACCTTCATCCTCAATTGATCTTTGATCTTTCTTTCTCTACCTTCATCCTCAATTGATCTTTGATCTTTCTTTCTCTACCTTCATCCTCAATTGATCTTTGATCTTTCTTTCTCTACCTTCATCCTCAATTGATCTTTGATCTCTCTTTCTATACCTTCATCCTCAATTGATCTTTGATCTATCTTTCTTTACCTTCACCCTCAATTGATCTTTGATCTCTCTTTCTATACCTTCACCCTCAATTGACCTTTGATCTCTCTTTCTATACCTTCACCCTCAATTGATCTTTGATCTCTCTTTCTATACCTTCATCCTCAATTGATCTTTGATCTATATTTCTTTACCTTCACCCTCAATTGATCTTTGATCTCTCTTTCTATACCTTCACCCTCAATTGACCTTTGATCTCTCTTTCTCTACCTTCACCCTCAATTGATCTTTGATCTCTCTTTCTCTACCTTCACCCTCAATTGATCTTTGATCTCTCTTTCTTTACCTTCACCCTCAATTGATCTTTGATCTCTCTTTCTATATCGTACATCGAAAAATTATTGGATCATGATTCGTTTGAACCATTCTGAATGGTTCTAGCGAATCAAAGGCCGAAATGACCGAATAAGCCATTTTTGTTCTTATTCTTTCTTTTCATAGTTTTTATTTCACCCTAATCTAGTTAGTCCGCGAGAATCATGCCAAAATATTGCGTTTTCGCAAACTTAAGTTAAAACATAATTCAAAGGAAACGCAGAGCCGAAGGCCAAACCGGAAAAAAGTCCGAAATAGTCCATCCTAATTTGAAATCTTCGGAACGATTTATTCATTTACGAATCACCATGATTTTATGAAAACGCATTATTTTATCATGATTCTCGCGGACTAACTAGATTAGAGTGAAATAAAAACAATGAAAAGAAAGAATAAGAACAAAAATGCCTCATTCGGTCATAATCGCGTTTGATTCGCTAGAACCATTCAGAATGGTTCAAACGAATCATGATCCAATAATTTTTCGATGTACGATACCTTCACCCTCAATTGATCTTTGATCTCTCTTTCTATACCTTCACCCTCAATTGACCTTTGATCTCTCTTTCTCTACCTTCACCCTCAATTGATCTTTGATCTCTCTTTCTTTACCTTCACCCTCAATTGATCTTTGATCTCTCTTTCTATACCTTCACCCTCAATTGACCTTTGATCTCTCTTTCTCTACCTTCACCCTCAATTGATCTTTGATCTCTCTTTCTCTACCTTCATCCTCAATTGATCTTTGATCTCTCGTTCTCTACCTTCATCCTCAATTGATCTTTGATCTCTCTTTCTCTACCTTCATCCTCAATTGATCTTTGATCTCTCGTTCTCTACCTTCATCCTAAATTGATCTTTGATCTTTCTTTCTCTACCTTCATCCTAAATTGATCTTTGATCTCTCTTTCTTTACCTTCACCCTCAATTGACCTTTGATCTCTCTTTCTATACCTTCACCCTCAATTGATCTTTGATCTTTCTTTCTTTACCTTCATCTTCAATTGATCTTTGATCTCTCTTTCTCTACCTTCATCCTCAATTGATCTTTGATCTTTCTTTCTCTACCTTCATCCTCAATTGATCTTTGATCTTTCTTTCTCTACCTTCATCCTCAATTGATCTTTGATCTTTCTTTCTCTACCTTCATCCTCAATTGATCTTTGATCTTTCTTTCTCTACCTTCATCTTCAATTGATCTTTGATCTTTCTTTCTCTACCTTCATCCTCAACTGATCTTTGATCTCTCTTTCTCTACCTTCATCCTCAATTGATCTTTGATCTTTCTTTCTCTACCTTCATCCTCAATTGATCTTTGATCTTTCTTTCTCTACCTTCATCCTCAATTGATCTTTGATCTTTCTTTCTCTACCTTCATCCTCAATTGATCTTTGATCTTTCTTTCTCTACCTTCATCCTCAATTGATCTTTGATCTCTCTTTCTCTACCTTCACCCTCAATTGATCTTTGATCTCTCTTTCTATACCTTCACCCTCAATTGACCTTTGATCTCTCTTTCTCTACCTTCATCCTCAATTGATCTTTGATCTCTCGTTCTCTACCTTCATCCTCAATTGATCTTTGATCTTTCTTTCTCTACCTTCATCTTCAATTGATCTTTGATCTCTCTTTCTCTACCTTCATCCTCAATTGATCTTTGATCTTTCTTTCTCTACCTTCATCCTCAATTGATCTTTGATCTCTCGTTCTCTACCTTCACCCTCAATTGACCTTTGATCTTTCTTTCTCTACCTTCATCCTCAATTGATCTTTGATCTTTCTTTCTCTACCTTCATCTTCAATTGATCTTTGATCTTTCTTTCTCTACCTTCATCCTCAACTGATCTTTGATCTCTCTTTCTCTACCTTCATGCTCAATTGATCTTTGATCTTTCTTTCTCTACCTTCATCCTCAATTGATCTTTGATCTTTCTCTCTCTACCTTCATCCTCAATTGATCTTTGATCTTTCTTTCTCTACCTTCATCCTCAATTGATCTTTGATCTTTCTTTCTCTACCTTCATCCTCAATTGATCTTTGATCTCTCTTTCTCTACCTTCACCCTCAATTGATCTTTGATCTCTCTTTCTATACCTTCACCCTCAATTGACCTTTGATCTCTCTTTCTCTACCTTCATCCTCAATTGATCTTTGATCTTTCTTTCTCTACCTTCATCCTCAATTGATCTTTGATCTTTCTTTCTCTACCTTCATCTTCAATTGATCTTTGATCTTTCTTTCTCTACCTTCATCCTCAACTGATCTTTGATCTCTCTTTCTCTTCCTTCATCCTCAATTGATCTTTGATCTTTCTTTCTCTACCTTCATCCTCAATTGATCTTTGATCTTTCTTTCTCTACCTTCATCCTCAATTGATCTTTGATCTTTCTTTCTCTACCTTCATCCTCAATTGATCTTTGATCTCTCTTTCTCTACCTTCACCCTCAATTGATCTTTGATCTCTCTTTCTATACCTTCACCCTCAATTGACCTTTGATCTCTCTTTCTCTACCTTCATCCTCAATTGATCTTTGATCTTTCTTTCTCTACCTTCATCCTCAATTGATCTTTGATCTTTCTTTCTCTACCTTCATCTTCAATTGATCTTTGATCTTTCTTTCTCTACCTTCATCCTCAACTGATCTTTGATCTCTCTTTCTCTTCCTTCATCCTCAATTGATCTTTGATCTTTCTTTCTCTACCTTCATCCTCAATTGATCTTTGATCTTTCTTTCTCTACCTTCATCCTCAATTGATCTTTGATCTTTCTTTCTCTACCTTCATCCTCAATTGATCTTTGATCTTTCTTTCTCTACCTTCATCCTCAATTGATCTTTGATCTCTCTTTCTCTACCTTCACCCTCAATTGATCTTTGATCTCTCTTTCTATACCTTCACCCTCAATTGACCTTTGATCTCTCTTTCTCTACCTTCATCCTCAATTGATCTTTGATCTCTCGTTCTCTACCTTCATCCTCAATTGATCTTTGATCTTTCTTTCTCTACCTTCATCTTCAATTGATCTTTGATCTCTCTTTCTCTACCTTCATCCTCAATTGATCTTTGATCTTTCTTTCTCTACCTTCATCCTCAATTGATCTTTGATCTCTCGTTCTCTACCTTCACCCTCAATTGACCTTTGATCTTTCTTTCTCTACCTTCATCCTCAATTGATCTTTGATCTTTCTTTCTCTACCTTCATCTTCAATTGATCTTTGATCTTTCTTTCTCTACCTTCATCCTCAACTGATCTTTGATCTCTCTTTCTCTACCTTCATGCTCAATTGATCTTTGATCTTTCTTTCTCTACCTTCATCCTCAATTGATCTTTGATCTTTCTTTCTCTACCTTCATCCTCAATTGATCTTTGATCTTTCTTTCTCTACCTTCATCCTCAATTGATCTTTGATCTTTCTTTCTCTACCTTCATCCTCAATTGA
>CALSFV010000137.1:0-112500 GCA_943737045.1 Parapristionchus giblindavisi | reverse complement strand
CCTCTCTCTTTTATCTCTCTCTTTTCCCTCTCTCTTTTTTCGCTCTCTCATTTCTGTCTCTCTTTCTCTCTCTCTCTCTCTCTCGCTCTCTCTTTCTCTCTCTCTCTCTCTTTTCTCTTTTCTCTTTTCTCTTTTCTCTTTTCTCTATCTCTTTTCCTTCTCTCTTTTCTCTCTCTCTTTTCTCTCTCTCTTTTCTCTCTCTCTCTGTTTCTTTTCCCTCTCTCTTTTCTCTCTCTCTCTTTTCCCTCTCTCCTTTTCCTCTCTCTTTTCTCTCTCTCTCTTTTCTCTCTCTCTCTCTTTTCCGTCTATCTTTTCCTTCTCTCTTTTCCTTCTCTATTTTCCCTCTCTCTTTTCCCTCTCTATTTTCTCTCTCTGTCTTTTATTTCTCCTCCCCACTCTCTTTTTTCTCTCTCTTTTCTCTCTCTTTTTTATCTCTCTTTTTCCATTCTCTTTTCTCTCTCTTTTCTCTCTCTTTTCTCTCTCTCATTTCTCTCTCTCTTTTCTCTCTCTCTCTCTTTTCCCTCTCTCTTTTCTCTGTCTCTCTCTTTTCTATCTCTCTTTTCCTTCTCTCTTTTCTCTTTCTCTATTTCCCCTCTCTCTTTTCTCTCTTTCTTTTCCCTATCTCTTTTTTTCTCTCTCTTTTCCTCCTCTCTTTTCTCTTTCTCTCTTTTCCCTCTCTCTTTTCTCTCTCTCTTTTCTCTCTCTCTTTTCCTTCTCTATCCCTTTCTCCCTCTCTCCCTCTCTCTTTCTCTCCCTCTTTCTTCTTTGATTTTCTTTTCCGCGTAATATTATATTTTCAGAATCAACCTAATATGCCTAAATTGATCGATACGAATAAGAAGAGAATTGAAGAACTCGAAAGAAAAGTCGAAACTGAACAAAAAGATAAAGAAGAACTTTTGAAGACTAAAAATTTACTTGAAAAGGGACTAGAAATCGAAAAAAAGGATAGAATTGAATTAGAAAGAAGACTAGAAGATCAGAAGAAGAAAGAAGAAGAACTAGAGAAGAGAAATGCAATAATGGAAATGGAAATGAAAGAATTACAACAGAAATATAATAAATTACTAGTCAGAGTAAGTTTTACTATGTTTCGAAAATAAATGATAAACAAAGAAAACCCTCCTCATTTTACACACTATCTCGCCTTTTTACCTTTTCTTTCCGTGACTTTTGAGTACTACATAATCAACAGATCTAGAAAATAGGGATATAAATTGAATCTATTTTCAGATTTCAAAATGGGATGAGAAGAAATAATTCCAAATTGTGCTCAGAAAATTTATTCCCCTTGTAGTCAAATCGATATTCGACCTATGATAACCGGCCTTGGATAATTTTATTCTCTTTGCTTCTTCAAAATTTTGTTATTTTCGTGTATTAATCAAAAATAAAGTTAAATAAGATGTCTAAGTTTTACACACTCAACGTCTACGTTTTACACACTCAACGTCTACGTTTTACACACTCAACGTCTACGTTTAACACACTCAACGTCTACGTTTTACACACTCAACGTCTACGTTTTACACACTCAACGTCTACGTTTTACACACTCAACGTCTACGTTTTACACACTCAACGTCTACGTTTTACACACTCAACGTCTACGTTTTACACACTCAACGTCTACGTTTTACACACTCAACGTCTACGTTTAACACACTCAACGTCTACGTTTTACACACTCAACGTCTACGTTTAACACACTCAACGTCTACGTTTTACACACTCAACGTCTACGTTTTACACACTCAACGTCTACGTTTTACACACTCAACGTCTACGTTTTACACACTCAACGTCTACGTTTTACACACTCAACGTCTACGTTTTACACACTCAACGTCTACGTTTTACACACTCAACGTCTACGTTTTACACACTCAACGTCTACGTTTTACACACTCAACGTCTACGTTTTACACACT
Organism: Parapristionchus giblindavisi; assembly: GCA_943737045.1. Lineage (NCBI taxonomy): Eukaryota > Metazoa > Nematoda > Chromadorea > Rhabditida > Diplogasteridae > Parapristionchus > Parapristionchus giblindavisi. The sequence continues at coordinate 110,569 of CALSFV010000137.1, read as the reverse complement.
CAACGTCTACGTTTTACACACTCAACGTCTACGTTTTAACACACTCAACGTCTAGGTTTTACACACTCAACGTCTACGTTTTACACACTCAACGTCTACGTTTTACACATTCAACGTCTACGTTTTACACACTCGACGTCTACGTTTTACACACTCAACGTCTACGTTTTACACACTCAACGTCTACGTTTTACACACTCAACGTCTACGTTTTACACACTCAACGTCTACGTTTTACACACTCAACATCTACGTTTTACACACTCAACGTCTACGTTTTACACACTCAACGTCTACGTTTAACACACTCAACGTCTACGTTTTACACACTCAACGTCTACGTTTTACACACTCAACGTCTAGGTTTTACACACTCAACGTCTACGTTTTACACACTCAACGTCTAGGTTTTACACACTCAACGTCTACGTTTTACACACTCAACGTCTACGTTTAACACACTCAACGTCTACGTTTTACACACTCAACGTCTACGTTTAACACACTCAACGTCTACGTTTTACACACTCATCGTCTACGTTTTACACACTCAACGTCTACGTTTTACACACTCAACGTCTACGTTTTACACACTCAACGTCTACGTTTTACACACTCAACGTCTACGTTTTACACACTCAACGTCTACGTTTTACACACTCAACGTCTACGTTTTACACACTCAACGTCTACGTTTTACACACTCAACGTCTACGTTTTACACACTCAACGTCTACGTTTTACACACTCAACGTCTACGTTTTACACACTCAACGTCTACGTTTTACACACTCAACGTCTACGTTTTACACACTCGACGTCTACGTTTTACACACTCAACGTCTACGTTTTACACACTCAACGTCTACGTTTTACACACTCAACGTCTACGTTTTACACACTCAACGTCTACGTTTTACACACTCAACGTCTACGTTTTACACACTCAACGTCTACGTTTTACACACTCAACGTCTACGTTTTACACACTCAACGTCTACGTTTTACACACTCAACGTCTACGTTTTACACACTCAACGTCTACGTTTTACACACTCAACGTCTACGTTTTACACACTCAACGTCTACGTTTTACACACTCAACGTCTACGTTTTACACACTCAACGTCTACGTTTTACACACTCAACGTCTACGTTTAACACACTCAACGTCTACGTTTTACACACTCAACGTCTACGTTTTACACACTCAACGTCTACGTTTTACACACTCAACGTCTACGTTTTACACACTCAACGTCTACGTTTTACACACTCAACGTCTACGTTTTACACACTCAACGTCTACGTTTTACACACTCAACGTCTACGTTTTACACACTCAACGTCTACGTTTTACACACTCAACGTCTACGTTTTACACACTCAACGTCTACGTTTAACACACTCAACGTCTAGGTTTTACACACTCAACGTCTACGTTTTACACACTCAACGTCTACGTTTTACACACTCAACGTCTACGTTTTACACACTCGACGTCTACGTTTTACACACTCAACGTCTACGTTTTACACACTCAACGTCTAGGTTTTACACACTCAACGTCTACGTTTTACACACTCAACGTCTAGGTTTTACACACTCAACGTCTACGTTTTACACACTCAACGTCTACGTTTTACACACTCAACGTCTACGTTTAACACACTCAACGTCTACGTTTTACACACTCAACGTCTACGTTTTACACACTCAACGTCTACGTTTTACACACTCAACGTCTACGTTTTACACACTCAACGTCTACGTTTTACACACTCAACGTCTACGTTTTACACACTCAACGTCTACGTTTTACACACTCAACGTCTACGTTTTACACACTCAACGTCTACGTTTTACACACTCAACGTCTACGTTTTACACACTCAACGTCTACGTTTTACACACTCAACGTCTACGTTTTACACACTCAACGTCTACGTTTTACACACTCAACGTCTACGTTTTACACACTCAACGTCTACGTTTTACACACTCAACGTCTACGTTTTACACACTCAACGTCTACGTTTTACACACTCAACGTCTACGTTTTACACACTCAACGTCTACGTTTTACACACTCAACGTCTACGTTTTACACACTCAACGTCTACGTTTTACACACTCAACGTCTACGTTTTACACACTCAACGTCTACGTTTTACACACTCAACGTCTACGTTTTACACACTCAACGTCTACGTTTTACACACTCAACGTCTACGTTTTACACACTCAACGTCTACGTTTAACACACTCAACGTCTAGGTTTTACACACTCAACGTCTACGTTTTACACACTCAACGTCTACGTTTTACACACTCAACGTCTACGTTTTACACACTCGACGTCTACGTTTTACACACTCAACGTCTACGTTTTACACACTCAACGTCTAGGTTTTACACACTCAACGTCTACGTTTTACACACTCAACGTCTAGGTTTTACACACTCAACGTCTACGTTTTACACACTCAACGTCTACGTTTAACACACTCAACGTCTACGTTTAACACACTCAACGTCTACGTTTTACACACTCAACGTCTACGTTTTACACACTCAACGTCTACGTTTTACACACTCAACGTCTACGTTTTACACACTCAACGTCTACGTTTTACACACTCAACGTCTACGTTTTACACACTCAACGTCTACGTTTTACACACTCAACGTCTACGTTTTACACACTCAACGTCTACGTTTTACACACTCAACGTCTACGTTTTACACACTCAACGTCTACGTTTACTGCGAAGTAGAATTCTTTTCTTGATTCAACTTCGTGTTAACGAAATGTTGAAAGAACCGATAATTAGAAGAAAGAATTGAACTTCACTGATCTATGAAGGATCCTAGCCATGACTCACCGCACCAATGTGTGAATGTGCGATTTTAATCAATCAGTATAGGGAAGTGACTAAAGATGCAAAATCAGAAAGAATGCTTGATAAAATGTGTACACGACTTTCATTCTATCGTATAAAGATATTATAATAATGCTATACATGAAGGAAAGCCAACAAGCCGACAGCCGACAGATATGACTGAATCATTGGATATTCAGTTCATTTCTCCATTTCTCTTATCAGTTTACACTGTATTTCATATCGCTTTTGGTCTTTTATCCCCATACTTTACGCCGACCACGAAAGATCAAAGATCATATTGTGAAACAAGAGAGGAACACGTGTGTAGTATGGAAGAAAACAGATTCCAATGACTATTGTCAAACAATATCGATTTTTATCATTGATTTTTGTGCATCTTTTTTTTTGGTTACGGAGACAAACTGTAAATTACTTAATCACAATTTTTAGACTATTACAAAAGATAGAAGAATTGGCAGCGGTTACTAAATTTGCATCTAAAGAATTCCACTCGTGAACTATTCTATTAGCAATGAATGATAAATGTCTAGTTGATGAAGAAGGAATAATACAGTATATTGTTGAGGTGATTTCCGATCATAGTCAACTCGTCTCTGTCCTGCCAGAGTGTCTGTCCAAACAAGTGAATGAGGAGATGACCAAGGTGTGGTATAGGGAGTTCAAAAGTAACGAAAAGAAAAGAAACGAAAAAGGAGCGATTCTTCTCTTTTCACGACTTTTGAACGGAGTATAAAGGTAAAGGTAAAGATGCAACCCGTTATTCAAGGCACACGATACTTAATTCTATTCATTTGTAAGTCACTCATGTCAGAGGAGCGCGCAAAGGACGATAGAGGCTGATTGTGAGGTGCCCGAACCATCTACCTTCCGCTTGCAAGTCGGCTGCTCTACCACTGAGCTAAGCCCCCATAATTGGCTGTCCTCTACTCCGTCGCTATGGTTCTTCGGGCCGCGGCCATGCATCCTTTACATTAGGGTTAACTGGGTCGCCAATAGGGTTCTCCAAAGATGTCCGATCGTAAGATGCATTTACATGCGACGTTTGTTGTCTTGTTGTACTTCGTCAATAGGGTCAATTATATGAGAGGAATCGCGAGAAAATCGACCGTTTCGGAGGGTCCACGGACATAGAAAATTCGACCCCCTGAAAAATTCAGAATAAGTACTTTGAACGATGCTCTATCGAACTGCGTTGGCCGAATTTGCATATCTGCTCTCATTTTCGAATAGCGGTAGGTCAAAGTTGGCAGGTACGGTTTTTTTTGGCTCGAGTGTGCGTCAGAAAAATGATCATAACTCCGTTCAAAATAATGATAGACAATTTTTCAAAAAAAGCATCGAAAGAGGAGATCTTGGGCACCATTTCCCAGTTGATGACGTCATTTTTCGACCATGCGCCGGTGCGGGGCGGTCGGTTTTATGAAAAAGTGACGTAACTTTCCTAATCGGAAAAAGTGCACTTTACTTCTATGCGCGTTTTATTGCACCCATATGTGTCTAAAAATGACCCAAGTTTCAGAGGATTTCCGAAATGGAAAAAAAAGCGTTGATTTTAGTGACGCGACCTCGGCTTATTCCTTTATCAAGAAACAGCAAAGGAGCTAAAATGACTCAAAAACATCCGAAAAACATTACGAGCTCAAAATACCCATATATGACAGTTATTTGAAACACAAAATCACCAAATTCCGAAAAATTTGAAAAAAAACATATTTTGCTTTTCCACGTGGAAAAAACGTTTCAGTAATGTTAATTAATCTTTATAATATTTCTTATAATGTTTTTGAACATTTATGTTTTTGGAAGTGAAGGCCTACCTGCTCTTAGAGCCGCGATTTCCGACATCGAGATTACACGCGCGCGCCCCAACTCCGCGCGACTCACGGAGGGCAACGGGTACGAATTCTTTCTCATCCGTATCCGGGCGGTTTTTATCCGTATCCGTGAAAAAGTATGTACGTGTATATGCTATTTCACGGTCGCAGTGATAAATCTTTAATCCCTTCCCCCAATCACTTTTCGCATTTCGTTTACAATCGTTTAGGTCTAGATCGACGCAAAAACACTTAAATTATTGCGCGTAACTGGGAACAGCGAACAAAATAGTCGAAATAGAATTGAAAAGGCCAGACACTTGCGAGTGTTTTATACTTTTAGCGCGGGAAGAGCATTTCGCTAGCGCGGAAGGTCGCTGCGCGTCCATCCGCCTCAATTACCCATTGAGAAGAGACGTATTGCCATAAAATGAACGTTTTCCAGCTCAGAATGACTCAGAACAACTTGTTTCATCATTCTTAGCACGAAAAACTCCTTGGAACACGTTTTCTGTGTCTGTAAAAATCAGCAAAAGATTTGGATCGAACCGGGGTTCGAACCCGCTCGGTGTTTTTAGAGCGGTACCTCTTTACATCAACGCCTCGAATGATTTTGCTTATTTTATTTATTTATTTATCGTACACCGCAAGGGTGTTTCAACAACTACAAAGTGTTCGAGTGCAAAACAAATATGTGAAAGAATAAAATTATTAAATAAAAGAGAGGTGGATGGGGATGGGGGGAAGGTGTGAGATCAATTGATTTACTAAACATAGTAATAGTAATAGTAACATAGTAACATGATACAACGGATGTCTTTGTAATATGTTATCTCAGTGTTAATTGTTTTGAATTATGACTTATTTCTCTAATAAATGTATCTTATCTAACATTAGTTTTGACATTGTACTTCATCATTCCTTGAAGAGAGAGAGAGAGAGAGAGAGAGAGAGCGAGGAAGGTTTGGGGGGGGGGGGGGGGGGCTCACACTCGTTCTTTGTTGTTCAAATGCAACTCTGTTCGCTCAGTTTTCTAACATCTCCATTTCGTGTAGTTGCCAGATGTTAGTCTAACTTCTTTTATCTCTCCCTGTCTGTTCACGAAAGAGCGTGTGGGAGTGAGAGAGCGGATGATGAGCAGTCGCGCGGAGTTGGGGCGCGCGCGTGTAATCTCGATGGCGGAAATCTCGGCTCTAAGAGCAGGTAGGCCTTCACTTCCAAAAACATTAATGTTCAAAAAACATTATAAGAAATATTATAACGATTAATTAACATTACTGAAACGTTTTTTCCACGTGGAAAAGCAAAATATGGTTTTTTTTTCAAATTTTTCGGAACTTGGTGATTTTGTGTTTCAAATAACTGTCATATATGGGTATTTTGAGCTCGTAATGTTTTTTCGGATGTTTTTGAGTCATTTTAGCTCCTTTGCTGTTTCTTGATAAAGGAATAAGCCGAGGTCGCGTCACTAAAATCAACGCTTTTTTTTTCCATTTCGGAAATCCTCTGAAACTTGGGTCATTTTTAGACACATATGGGTGCAACAAAACGCGCATAGAAGTAAAGTGCACTTTTTCCGATTAGGAAAGTTACGTCACTTTTTCATAAAACCGACCGCCCCGCACCGGCGCATGGTCGAAAAATGACGTCATCAACTGGGAAATGGTGCCCAAGATCTCCTCTTTCGGTGCTTTTTTTTGAAAAATTGTCTATCATTATTTTGAACGGAGTTGTGATCATTTTTCTGACGCACACTCGAGCCAAAAAAACCGTACCTGTCAACTTTGACCTACCGCTATTCGAAAATGAGAGCAGATATGCAAATTCGGCCAACGCAGTTCGATAGAGCATCGTTCAAAGTACTTATTCTGAATTTTTCAGGGGGTCGAATTTTCTATGTCCGGGGGGTGGTCGAACCTCTGGCGATTCCTCTCATATATTGTTTTTGTGGAGAACCATATTTGATTTAACAACCGAGAAAATCAATATGATAAAGGTGAAGTTGTTTCACATTTATCAATACTCAAATCTTTCATTTACAACCTTCCTCACCTCTTTGATAACAGCATGAATCATTTTGAATTCTTATCCAATATAATCTCTGTTTGTCGTTTTGACTTATCAATCAATGGTCACATCATTCTTTTACCTATTTCTTATCTTTATTATCTTTTATACTCCTCCTTTCTTTACTAACATTCATTTCAATCGAAAATTGTGTACAATCATAAAATGTATTATAACTAGTTAAACAAGTCGTGGTCAATAATGTATTGTAGGGTTAATTCAGAAGATCTTCTACATCTATTAGTCTGTGACTAACGTACTCCCGTTTATTTCTCCATATCTGGCATTTCTTCCCCTACCTTCCTTCCCATAATGAGTAAGTATTAATCGACTATTTCTCGAATATAATTATTTATTGATTGTTTTTTTTTAATTTCGGACTTTATCGATCAAATGTGAAATATTTCATTTAACGTTCACAATATCTTGTCTAATTCGTTTTCTTCCTGTAAGTTGGGTTTATTCGGATGAGCCTCTTGTGCTGTCAGTTACGACAGTCCAGCAAACACACATCAGAATCGGCATCAGAATCCTTTTTCCCTGATATAATAACGTCACTGATAGTGGATATTGTGAACGGTCCGTAATGATCGAAGGAGAATGGTATGTGTCAGCAATTGTTGCGCAGCCTGGCTATAGTTGCTCTATAGAGCACGAATAAAGCACATGTATGGGCTTTTTTAATCCATCGATTATTAGGTTAATTATCGTTTCACTATCGCGCGGAACCACGTGTGCAAACTCTAAAAGTTCTAACTTTTGCATTACAATTTGACCACTTTTGTGTCAAGAATCAGACAGTTCTATCTTTCAGCGCCCAATAACCATCGATATATTTCACTTGATCGCGTTTTCCGAAGGAAACTGATATTTTCATCGTTCTTTTTTGTTGTATTTACCATTCGGATATTGATATTTCTATCACAAAATGCCCGGAAACATTGTATACGAAGGTAAATTAAAATAAAAAAAAGCATCTTTGAAGTTATACTGCGAGAAAACCTTCCGTTCACTTGATTGGGTGCTATTTATTGATTGATTCTTCTACATTTATTTTATGGAACACGTTTTCTGTGTCTGTAAAAATCAGCAAAAGATTTGGATCGAACCGGGGTTCGAACCCGCTCGGTGTTTTTAGAGCGGTACCTCTTTACATCAACGCCTCGAATGATTTTGCTTATTTTATTTATTTATTTATCGTACACCGCAAGGGTGTTTCAACAACTACAAAGTGTTCGAGTGCAAAACAAATATGTGAAAGAATAAAATTATTAAATAAAAGAGAGGTGGATGGGGATGGGGGGAAGGTGTGAGATCAATTGATTTACTAAACATAGTAATAGTAATAGTAACATAGTAACATGATACAACGGATGTCTTTGTAATATGTTATCTCAGTGTTAATTGTTTTGAATTATGACTTATTTCTCTAATAAATGTATCTTATCTAACATTAGTTTTGACATTGTACTTCATCATTCCTTGAAGAGAGAGAGAGAGAGAGAGAGAGAGAGCGAGGAAGGTTTGGGGGGGGGGGGGGGCTCACACTCGTTCTTTGTTGTTCAAATGCAACTCTGTTCGCTCAGTTTTCTAACATCTCCATTTCGTGTAGTTGCCAGATGTTAGTCTAACTTCTTTTATCTCTCCCTGTCTGTTCACGAAAGAGCGTGTGGGAGTGAGAGAGCGGATGATGAGCAGTCGCGCGGAGTTGGGGCGCGCGCGTGTAATCTCGATGGCGGAAATCTCGGCTCTAAGAGCAGGTAGGCCTTCACTTCCAAAAACATTAATGTTCAAAAAACATTATAAGAAATATTACAGTACAGCCCGATCTCCTTTTGTACACGAGTAACACTGAGGCGCCCTGCGGCGCTCATTTGCGCTCATCATTTATTTCTGCGGGTACTGAATACTTTTCGATTCTCAAAGTCTTAATCATGAGTTTCCGTTATGAAAAGTTGTTTTAATGACTAAAGAAACTGAAACAAAATTTCTATTAATGAGAAAAAACAATTAAAAGGCAAATCACACTGGTCCGAAAATGTTTGGGTAGAGAAATTTTTGAACGACGCAAATCATACTGTATGTTTAGCGGGAATTTTAAATTTTTAATGTTTTTCGTTTTTACTCACATTTCTTCGTTTTTTTTTCCTGTTTGGACGTTAGAGTGTCTTAGTCAAAATCTGCCAATAGCAAAATAGCGTTTAAGTTGTCCGTGTCATCCAGCCGCGACAGTGTAGCACAGACCTTCACTTGGCATTTTGCCAAGTAATTCAATTCGCGATAACAGTAGAGTTTTCACTTCGTTTTGAGCTTATTATTTGGTGTTGTTCGATTGATTCTGTATTAAATCGATGCTCTTGCTATTCTACTAGGTATTGGTAGTTGAACCAAGCCCATAATCAACTTAAAGTAGTAGTTAACTTAGTGTTGGCGCAGTTCGATGTAGTATTTCGTCTTTACTCTCTCAATTTCCTTTATTTTCTCGATGTACTATTTGATCGTGCGAATGTATTACTTCCTATTCTACTTAATGATTATATTTTCACATTTCCATTGCAGTCCTAGATGATGATGTCGTGGTGGCGTGAGGCAGTCGTTGTCACGGCGATGGCGTCTGCGATTGCCTCCTCTCGTTAGACCACGTCGACAGCATCATGTGCAAGCAGCAGCGCCTGCTCGAATAGCGCCGTGTGGTCGTCTTCTTCCTCATTAGAACGGCACAAAAGTTCGTGAACAGCGAATATTTTCGATTTATTGATTTTAATTTTAAACCAATCCAGGGGTCTCGCTTCGCTCGCTAATCCGACATCAGCACAACAAGTTAGAGTGACCGGTACGGATTATGTAATTGATTAGTGATTCATATTAAGTGATTTTGATTCTGACACTAGTGTGAGGGAGAGATCTGGCTTAAAGGCACACCCCAAGCTAATTCGACTCTCCGCTTTGGCAACATTATCCCGCAGACAAAGAAAAAGTGTGACCAGAGCGGAGGGTCAAATTAGCTAGGGGTACGCCTTTAAAGAAAACGAATTTAACTGAATAATCGATTGATTTGTATCGATTGGATTTATAGTCTATTTATGATGTTTCTACAGGTGTGATGTCACTAACGAACTCTCGTTATCTTCTCGCCCTCGTGATTGCACTGGGAATGGGTGTCACTGCCGCCCTCTTCCTCACAAGTGGTCGGCGGACTGCCTCAGGCTCTTGCACCGAAGAGGTACGGTAGGCTGACCTGGAATACGGTACCTATGGGCATTCTTATTGATTCTGTAGTGTGAATGATGATTGAGTTACTGTTCTATAGCAGTATTTACAGTACTGTAGAGTACATGGGAGATGATTGTATTGCGTTCAGTGTGTCATTCTCACCATCGACTCCTCGTCTGCTTCCTCTTCCTATGATGATCTGGTTCGCATCGGAGACGCTGCCAGTGGACAGTATGACAAGATCCTTGTGGGTACGGTAACATTCTGATATTGATTTAATACGTTAGCTATGGTAGATACGGTAGCATCCGTAACAAAGACATTGATTGAGGCAATATTCTCAATTGCTTGTTGATGTAGAACAGCTTTGGTATATCGACCCTACAGTATCCTCACTCTACCACATCACTACAATTATCGATTGTTGGTATAGGGATTGCTGTAGGTATAAGGATTACTGTAGGTATAGGGATTTCTGTAGATATAGGGATTAATGTAGGTATAGGGACTAGTGTAGACATAGATATTACTGTAGGTCTATAGATTACTGTTGGTATAGGGATTAATGTTGGTATAGAGATTACTGTAGGTATAGGGGGTTACTGTAGGTATAGAGAGTAGAAGGCTAATTTATGAAATTTAAGGGATTCTTTAGCGTTGTTAATGTATAAGTCTGCATAGTATTTAATTTAAAATTGCTTATTATATTTGTCGATAATATCTCTGAAATTCACTATTTCCAGATCGATCAGTTGGCTGCGATTCACGAGGCGACGCCCGAAGCGATTGTAGAGAAGATAAACAGCTGGAATACGGTGAAGGTTGGTACAGAATTATGAATTATGGTAACGAATTATGACCATACGTGGGTAGCATTGCCGCCAACCCAATGACAGTAACTAAGAGGCTCCTGCCGGAGAAAAAAAGTATCTGAGTGATGATAAGCAGTAAAACATCTAATTTCTCCCAGCGCGAAAGTTGGCTACGGTATATCTGAGGCCATATGCATGAACGCCGGCAAACCGTTTGCCCGACTAACGTGACGTCAAAAGCGTAGGCGGAGGATTTTCGACAAACGCCTCCGCCTACGGTTGTGACGTCACGTTTGTCGGTCAAACGGTTTTCCGGCGTTCATGCATACGGCCTCTGGGCGCTCGCCACACAAACGCTTGTGACTAGACCTATCATCGAGTTTTACGATTTCGGATACATGCCGAGATGGCTTAGTGGTTAGAACTTACTTTTGTTATAGCGAGGATATCTTATTAATTGGTTGTCGATGTGATTATGGATACGTTAATTTCAGATGTACGAGATCTTGAGTGCGGACGAGGAGTACGTTCAATCGATAGTGAGAGCGACGATGGATGATGTGGTGCGAGCAGTAATGTTCATGTGAGGGTTACGGTAGCCCAAGGTCATTGTAGACTTTTCAGCTTTTTATACCGTAGGAGTCGATTGTTATTGATTGATTGTTTGTCTTTCCATTTTTTACATTGGATAAACATTTGATAATTACCATTGTTGGCACGACAACCAAAAAAGTTTGGTTGATATGATTTCAATAATTTGGTTATTATAATTTAATTACGTTTGTAAAATGAGGCAACGATAGAGATTAATATAAAATAAATCGATGGAAATAGAAGAAAGAATGCACTCTCACTTTGTCTTTCAGTGTTCCCATTTTTTGTAGCCACGAATTTATTTCAATAGTTCGCACCCTACTCCCTTCACATATACGATATGAAAATAATGCAATATAATCATAGGTGGGCACGCTTGGGGAAAGGCTGTGCGCAAACTGGGGAATTGTAAGGCAAGGCTATGCGCATGGCCATTTTTTGCATATTTGAGTGAAAATTTTCCAATTTTTGCGAGGCATAGCTATGCGCAAGGCCCCGCAAGGGAAGGCAAGGCTGTGTGCAAAAAGAATTCGTTTTCACGCGCTCACCTATGAATATAATCAAAGTTCTAGCGCGAAAGTGCCTTTCATATGAGTTCTGTCAAAAGTGTATATGTACTCATTAAAGTGCTCGGCGCACCCCAGACGGATTTTGTGCAGTCATTGCTTAATTTAGAAGTTAAGGCTTTACTTAAGCCGTTAAGTCTTAAGTTAAGTGATAAGGAATAAGTTCAGTTCAGGTAAGTAAACAAAGATCAATTAAGGGTTGCTATCGAAAATTAAGGTGATAAGACGTTTCAGAAATTTCACTTCAGAAAGTGCTATTTGAGAAAATCCTCTTCAGAAAAGGACGTTTCAGAATTTTCCACTTCAGATATGATTTTCCAGAAAAGGACGTTTCATAATTTTTTTTTTCAGAAATTCCAACTCAGAAAAGGACGTTTCAGAAATTGGCACTTCAGAAATTCCAACTCAGAAAAGGACGTTTCAGAAATTTTTTTTCAGAAATATCAACTCAGAAAAGGACGTTTCAGAAAATAAATTAAATTAAATTTAGATGTAGTAACATTCAATTACAACGGGAAAATTTTCTGAAACGTCCTTTTCTGAGTTGATATTTCTGAAAAAAAATTTCTGAAACGTCCTTTTCTGAGTTGGAATTTCTGAAGTGCCAATTTCTGAAACGTCCTTTTCTGAGTTGATATTTCTGAAAAAAAATTTATGAAACGTCCTTTTCTGGAAAACATTTTCCGAAATGGCATTTTCTGAAGCGAAATTTCTGAAACGTCCTTTTCTGAAAATTAGTTTCTGAAGTGTCCTTTTCCGAAGTGAAATTTCTGAAACGTCTTATCACCGAAAATTAAGTTAAGTGAAGATTAAATAAGGCAAGTTAACATTACACTCGAACATTTAAAATTGATGAATCACCCTTGTGGTGTACGATACATTTATTTATTTATTTATAAATCAATAAACATTAGTTCCATACCTCATGCTACAGATTACTGTAACACAACATAGCACCGATTACGGTAGCACCTCACAACATAAATCACCGATCGTGGTACGACCGATAAAGGTAACATCACAAAATGTTTACCAAGGATAAGAAATATGATTGTGAACTACTGTAACCTACCGTAACCCGGTTTGACTTGTCAGAAAAATTCGATATATACGAAATTTAAGTATACGTTGTCGGAATAAGCAGTGTGCGGGAAGATTATTGTGAGATATCGTAAAACTACCGTAATCCACCGTAAAGCATCATGACAAACACACAACCCCGCGCGTGCTAGCCAGAATAATTGCTCCTAAGGTAATTAAATTATAATAACCAAATTATTGAAATCATATCAACCAAACTTTTTTGGTTGTCGTGCCAACAATGGTAATTATCAAATGTTTATCCAATGTAAAAAATGGAAATACAAACAATCAATCAATAACAATCGACTCCTACGGTATAAAAAGCTGAAAAGTCTACAATGACCTTGGGCTACCGTAACCCTCACATGAACATTACTGCTCGCACCACATCATCCATCGTCGCTCTCACTATCGATTGAACGTACTCCTCGTCCGCACTCAAGATCTCGTACATCTGAAATTAACGTATCCATAATCACATCGACAACCAATTAATAAGATATCCTCGCTATAACAAAAGTAAGTTCTAACCACTAAGCCATCTCGGCATGTATCCGAAATCGTAAAACTCGATGATAGGTCTAGTCACAAGCGTTTGTGTGGCGAGCGCCCAGAGGCCGTATGCATGAACGCCGGAAAACCGTTTGACCGACAAACGTGACGTCACAACCGTAGGCGGAGGCGTTTGTCGAAAATCCTCCGCCTACGCTTTTGACGTCACGTTAGCCGGGCAAACGGTTTGCCGGCGTTCATGCACATGGCCTCAGATATACCGTAGCCAACTTTCGCGCTGGGAGAAATTAGATGTTTTAGTGCTTATCATCACTCAGATACTTTTTTTCTCCGGCAGGAGCCTCTTAGTTACTGTCATTGGGTTGGCGGCAATGCTACCCACGTATGGTCATAATTCGTTACCATAATTCATAATTCTGTACCAACCTTCACCGTATTCCAGCTGTTTATCTTCTCTACAATCGCTTCGGGCGTCGCCTCGTGAATCGCAGCCAACTGATCGATCTGGAAATAGTGAATTTCAGAGATATTATCGACAAATATAATAATCAATTTTAAATTAAATACTATGCAGACTTATACATTAACAACGCTAAAGAATCCCTTAAATTTCATAAATTAGCCTTCTACTCTCTATACCTACAGTAACCCCCTACACCTACAGTAATCTCTATACCAACATTAATCCCTATACCTACAGTAATCTAAAAGACCTACAGTAATATCTATGCCTACAGTATACCTGCATTAATCCCTATATCTACAGAAATCCTTATACCTACAGTAATCCTTATACCTACACCAATCCCTATACCTACAGTAAACAGATAAGTTGACGAATATGTAGAGCACTTTGTATTCGTGTTACCAGTGTACATTTTCAGGCCCTGATAATCACCGTTCAATAGATGAACACAGCGATAATCAATAAATATTCGATAAAAATTTGATTCGTTGTAAGCAATATCAACAGAGAACAGTTTGCGATAAATATGTGACTTTTATAAATAAAATATTGATGAATGACAAAGAACTCGTTAGCGAGTAGAGAATATACCTTATTGAAGTCCTATTTCTTGAGTGTAATGTACAGAGAGGCCGCCAGTATGTACTTTCAATTGGGTGAGAATTTGACGAAAGACACGACCGGATTGTAATCATCTACAACAATCGATAATTGTAGTGATGTGGTAGAGTGAGGATACTGTAGGGTCGATATACCAAAGCTGTTCTACATCAACAAGCAATTGAGAATATCGCCTCAATCAATGTCTTTGTTACGGATGCTACCGTATCTACCATAGCTAACGTATTAAATCAATATCAGAATGTTACCGTACCCACAAGGATCTTGTCATACTGTCCACTGGCAGCGTCTCCGATGCGAACCAGATCATCATAGGAAGAGGAAGCAGACGAGGAGTCGATGGTGAGAATGACACACTGAACGCAATACAATCATCTCCCATGTACTCTACAGTACTGTAAATACTGCTATAGAACAGTAACTCAATCATCATTCACACTACAGAATCAATAAGAATGCCCATAGGTACCGTATTCCAGGTCAGCCTACCGTACCTCTTCGGTGCAAGAGCCTGAGGCAGTCCGCCGACCACTTGTGAGGAAGAGGGCGGCAGTGACACCCATTCCCAGTGCAATCACGAGGGCGAGAAGATAACGAGAGTTCGTTAGTGACATCACACCTGTAGAAACATCATAAATAGACTATAAATCCAATCGATACAAATCAATCGATTATTCAGTTAAATTCGTTTTCTTTAAAGGCGTACCCCTAGCTAATTTGACCCTCCGCTCTGGTCACACTTTTTCTTTGTCTGCGGAATAATGTTGCCAAAGCGGAGAGTCGAATTAGCTTGGGGTGTGCCTTTAAGCCAGATCTCTCCCTCACACTAGTGTCAGAATCAAAATCACTTAATATGAATCACTAATCAATTACATAATCCGTACCGGTCACTCTAACTTGTTGTGCTGATGTCGGATTAGCGAGCGAAGCGAGACCCCTGGATTGGTTTAAAATTAAAATCAATAAATCGAAAATATTCGCTGTTCACGAACTTTTGTGCCGTTCTAATGAGGAAGAAGACGACCACACGGCGCTATTCGAGCAGGCGCTGCTGCTTGCACATGATGCTGTCGACGTGGTCTAACGAGAGGAGGTAATCGCAGACGCCATCTCCGTGACAACGACTGCCTCACGCCACCACGACATCATCATCTAGGACTGCAATGGAAATGTGAAAATATAATCATTAAGTAGAATAGGAAGTAATACATTCGCACGATCAAATAGTACATCGAACTTAACCGTATAGGACGGACGACCAAAAAGACCGCGGTCATTTTGGCCGTCCGTCCTATACGCTACAGGACGGACGACCAAAATGACCGCGGTCTTTTTGGTCGTCCGTCTTGTAGCGTATATGGCGGACGACCAAAATGACCGTGAACAGCGGGATGCGGCGGCCATTTTCACACTATTCGCACAAAAAAGTGTTCCTACGTGTATTTGTATTATTGCCATGCATATTTTCATCCTATCACGGATCTCCTGTATGAATGAAAGAGGTCACACGACCGTTTTAATTTTTTCTCTCCGATTTGGATGATAATTGTTACATTAATAATAACGAGAGAAAGGAGAAAGCCTAACCACTTGTTTTCGCAAAATTTGCATTTTTATCGATTTCGTGATCTGCCACTTTGGGGAGCCATATCTCACTCAAATATTGACCTACAGCGCGAAATTGTTTCACTCAATATCGATCCTGAGAGCTATTTTCATTAAAAATATATGTCGTATCTCCTCTCTCTTCATTTTTATGCAAATTCGCAATTAAGGTATACAAATCGAAGGCTCTCAAAGAGCTCTACAAAATGACCTAGTAATACAAGTCATGAAATTTGACAGTTTTCAAGATGTGCTAGAAAATCCGGATTCCCTCTGAGGATCGATATTGTGTGCAGCGAATTATGACATTTGAAATATGTTTGTTCCTCAATTCAAGGAAGGGAAATCAGAATCCCGAATAAAAATTGTACCGTTTGTGAGTTTTTTCCATGAAAAATTGTAGAAGATGGCGTTTTAGCAACATACATTTAGTTGTGTAACGTCAAATATTAGTTTATTTCGAGTCAATTGAAATAAATTTACTCACTGTAGGTCAATATTTGAGAGAGATAGTCCCCAAAGTGGTAGATAAAAAATCGATAAAAACGCAAATTTGGCGAAAACAAGTGGATAGGCCTTCTTCTTGCCCTCGCTATGATTAATGAAAAAAAGTATCATCCAAATCGGAAAGAAAAAATTTAAAACGGTCGCAAAAGTTTTTTTTCTTATTTTCATGCATTTTTTACAGGAGTTCCGTTCTATAATGTTGCATCATAAAATGGCAAATTGTTCACTTTTTTAAATCGTCGTTTTTACTTTGTTACCTTGGCTCTGCTTTCCTTTTATCACACTGAGAGCAAACTTACCTGGCAAATCGTTCGCCACTCCCATTTGCCTGGTAAACGATTTGCCAGAAATCTGGAGTGGCCCATTTCGGGCAATCGATTTGCCCGCTTTATGGCTATAGGATTATATGTTTCTTTGAAAAGACTACGAGTTCTGAGCTATGTGCAAGGGTGTCCTGGTAGCGCAGTGGGTAGGGGGCTTGGCTAGTTCGCGGTGGGTTGGTCGGTTCCTTGTATGTACATTTCCACTTATTCATGGCGATCTGAAATTGTCACATCAGCATGTGATCCTTGATTTCTTATTTTTTCATTTTTGCTGATTTTTCTGCTGTTAATGAAAGTCAGTGGGTTACTTTAGTGAAATACTCAAGCTATCATGAGAGAAGAAAGATGATTTGGACTGCCAAAAGCCAATAAATTTAAAGTATACTATGTGTTTTCAATACGATTCTACTAGAGTAGAACAACAATAGCTCTATCAAGTTATATAACGAAGTTTTAAAGCTGCAAAAGATTTGTGCTCCAAGTGGGAATCGAACTGGCGTGGGTGAGCAGCGCCTTCCCTGATTTCCGACAACGGGGTATCGATTTGCCCGTATTTGGGCGAAACATAATAGCCCAAATTCTGGCTAAAGAGATTCGCCCGAATACGGGCAAATTGTTACATGAGTTCCCCGATGGGGCAAATCATTTGCCCGAATATAGGTAACTTTGCTCTCAGTGCATTTGCTGGTCTTTTGTGGACTTTAAAAAATGGATTGCTTGTGTTTATTATTCTTGATCAATTTTTCTTTTCTAGATTTATCGGAAAATAACAATCATCACGCATATATCATTTTAATCTTTTTGTACCTATTTAGTCGAATGCTCATTATAGACACTAATTAAGGCCATCCTGTCTTTAGCAAATAAACAACTTTCTTTAGCTAAAGAGGATCATAAAGTAATTAAGTGGATCAATAGAGTAGTGCGGATACTAAGCCTAAGCAAACCTTAACTAAAGAACTCTGCTGATTGTGAATAGAAACTTAACCGATAAAGTAATTAAGTGGATCAATAGAGTAGTGCGGATACTAAGCCTAAGCAAACCTTAACTAAAGAACTCTGCTGATTGTGAATAGAAACTTAACCGATAAAGTAATTAAGTGGATCAATAGAGTAGTGCGAATACTAAGCCTAAGCAAACCTTAACTAAAGAACTCTGCTGATAGTGAATAGAAACATAATCGATAAAGTAATTACGTGGATGAATATATTAGTGCGGACGCCTTGGAATGAGTCGAAGCGCCGTGACAAATAGATAGACGTGCTGCGTGTTTTTTTTTCAGCCCGCAGTTTTCCTAATTTTATTGTCATCAGAATGAGCACTTGCCCTCTATATATGTAATGTTAGAATGATAAACATACTCAGTCCACAGTAAAACAAAAAGTCCGCAAAAGGTAAGCAAATGATATAATAAAAGGAAATCAGAGTAAAGGACCAAAAGAAGGTGAAAATTTCGTAACAACAACAACACTATTTATCGTTCCGGAGGCGTTATAATTCCGATCTACGCCAATTATCCACGGTCATTTTGGTCGTCCGCCCTGTAGTGTATAGGACGGACGACCAAAATGACCGCGGTCTTTTTGGTCGTCCGTCCTATACGGATCACAGTACATCGAGAAAATAAAGGAAATTGAGAGAGTAAAGACGAAATACTACATCGAACTGCGCCAACACTAAGTTAACTACTACTTTAAGTTGATTATGGGCTTGGTTCAACTACCAATACCTAGTAGAACAGCAAGAGCATCGATTTAATACAGAATCAATCGAACAACACCAAATAATAAGCTCAAAACGAAGTGAAAACTCTACTGTTATCGTGAATTGAATTACTTGGCAAAATGCCAAGTGAAGGTCTGTGCTACACTGTCGCGGCTGGATGACACGGACAACTTAAACGCTATTTTGCTATTGGCAGATTTTGACTAAGACACTCTAACGTCCAAACAGGAAAAAAACGAAGAAATGTGAGTAACAACGAAAAACATTAAAAATTTAAAATTCCCGCTAAACATACAGTATGATTTGCGTCGTTCAAAAATTTCTCTACCCAAACATTTTCGGACCAGTGTGATTTACCTTTTAATTGTTTTTTCTCATTAATAGAAATTTTGTTTCAGTTTCTTTAGTCATTAAAACAACTTTTCATAACGGAAACTCATGATTAAGACTTTGAGAATCGAAAAGTATTCAGTACCCGCAGAAATAAATGATGAGCGCAAATGAGCGCCGCAGGGAGCCTCAGTGTTACTCGTGTACAAAAGGAGATCGGGCTGTACTGTATGATACGATAGGTTTCGCTACAATATTGACGTGTCACGAATTCTTTAATGCCAAAAATGCATAGAGCAATTTTGTTAATTCGGCTGAAATGGCCGTTGTTCAACATGGGAACGTGCAAATTATTCAAAAAAAATTGAAAAAAAACCATCAGATAAATAACAATAGAAGAATCAATCAATAAATATCTCCATGATCAATAAGTCCATACATATCAGTCTACAAAGATCCTCAGTGAAGGAGTGAGGCTCGTCTGGCGATCGTTCTTGAGTTTTGGCAACGAAACGTACATTTTATCTAACTATACATTGATTCCATGCATTTTGTCATAGAAATATCAATATCCGAATGGAAAAGTGTAAATAGAACAAAAATAACCATGAAAATATCAGTTTCCTTCGGAAAATGCGATCACGTGAAAAAATCAACGAATGGAGTTTCGTGCATAGCACGATCTTTGCTTGAACTGTCCTTTTTCACGAAAGTTGTCAAATTGTAATGCAAAAGTTAGAACTTTGAGAAAGTTTGCACTCCTGTCCAAAAAGGTGTTTCAAGGTTCAGTGCGATAGTCAGTGGTATAGTGCGATATACAATTTAAATTATTCGAATTTAAATTAAAATTATTCCTCGTCGTCATCAATCCCAGTGTTTCAGTGATCTGTAACATATCATAAACCATTTCGGGATAACGCCATTATTGGCTCGGCTTTATGATCATTGGGCGGCGTTTGTCTCTATTAGGTCATGGGCTAGCCTTCTCGATTAGTTCATTATCAATAAGTAGCAAAACCCATTAAAATTTCCATACCCCCCCCCCCCACCCCCCGCCCCAACCCCCATTGTTGTGATCCAGTTATTGCAGCTATACGCATTCCCTTATTAATATATTTATTATCCATCTATCAATTCAGTTCATCTGTTTTAATCGCATAAGGAAATAAATATTATTATATATTATTATTAGTTCCTCTACCTATTAATATCATCATGGTTTCTCCTATTCCTCCCTCCTCGTCCCCCAGACCGTTTATATTGATACTATTCGCAATGCCCCCATGCCGAAGTTACACAAGGTTCCGCTTATGCTTCTGATGAGAGCAATTTCGATGAGAGTTTCTCATATGACGATGAAGGAGAGTTTTAATTATAATAATAATAATTTATCTACGCTATTCAGAAATCGTCTCATCTTTGACCTTGATCTCCCAAAAAATTTGAATAATATGCACTTCCCCATGTTGAACAACGGTCACTCTAGCCGAATTAACAAAATTGCTCTATGCATTTTTGGCATTAAAGAATTCGTGACACGTCAATATCGTAGCGAAATCTATCGTATCATACACTACAGCCCGGTCGTGTTTTGTACACATTCTCTGCTGAGCTCCGCTGCGGGGCGCATCATTTATTTCCTTTGCCTATGAATATTTTTGAATTCTCAAAGTCTTAATCATGAGTTTCCGTGATAAACAGTTCTTTTAATGACTAAGGAAACTGAAACAAAATTTTTATTAATGAGAAAAAACAATTAAAAGGCAAATCACACTGGTCCGAAAATGATCACTATTGCATCGTTACATTTGCCTGACGCGCCTACGCCGTCACGTGAAAAAACGTTACATTTGACGACGCGCGCGTTGACGTCAATTTTGGAGTCTGTTGGGTCCCAAGGGGAAAACCCTGATTGTCATCAGGGGTACGGTAAAAGGTTACGGTAGCCAAACAAATATTGATCGATGGTTACGGTAACTTCCTACCGTACCCCTGATGACAATCAGGGTTTTCCCCTTGGGGCCCAACACACTCCAAAATTGACGTCGACGCGCGCGTCGCCAAATGTAATGTTTTTTTACGAGACGGCGTAGGCGCGTCAGGCAAATGTAACGATGCATATTAATTTACTGGAAAGGTATACTGTAATATTGCGTATCGATCGCACGATCGCCGAAAGATATTTTTGAAAATTTACAGTACCCATCATTTTCGGACCAATGTGAGTTGCCTTTTAATTGTTTTTTCTCATTAATAAAAATTTGTTTCAGTTACTTTATTCATTAAAAGAATTTTTTATCACGGAAACTCATGATTAAGACTGAGAATTCAAAAATATTCAAACGCAAAGGAAATAAATGATGCGTCCAAATGCGCCCCGCAGCGGAGCGCAGCGCAGAATGTGTACAAAACACGACCGGGCTGTACTGTATAATGTACACTTCAGTTCATGTCAAACTGTAATCTTTTGTTGATTCCACAATGCCCCAAGTACAAAAGTAACTTTCACTCTGATAAGATCAAAACAATTCATGAAACGACAAATTTGGCGATTGCGGGCCCGAAATCTCCCCCCCCCCTCCCCTCCCTTCGAGGTTGCAGGCCCGCAATGATTTTACAGAGCATTGCGGGCCCGCAATGCGTGTGCGTTATTGCCAACCCTAGTGTTATACGATTAACGAATTAACGAAAATAACTTAATTTTCTTTAATGTTTTCGTTAATGAAATTCAGCTTCTCGATTATGGAAAAGCACATTTTCTGAGTTAATCGAATAGTTTCATGAACAATCTGGAGACAAAAAGGTTGCAAAAACTATTCCACCATCCATTTTATGCTGATGCAGCTTATTCGTCGCTAGAAACATCAATGAACCGTCGGGCCCGTGCACTTTTTTTAGAAAATTGAGGAAATTCGGTATTATACGATAAAGGGGTAATGACTCCGAACGTTTCCCACTTCGCTAAAGGATAGATGAGATGTGCTCACTTTACGCATATCCCTTTACATTCGTACAAGAGATCTTAGGGATTTACAAGAACACTTGCGGGTTTTCACCTTTAACCTTTTAGGCAAAATCTAATCGATTGGGCATATTCGTATTTTTGTTGTATTTTTAAAAATTATTAATTCCAAAAACAATTATTATCTCGATATTATTATATTCTGTTCATGTTATAAATGGACGTGTCTGGGTAAAATAATTCGACGTTTGAAAAATTAACGAAAATTTACGACTTTATTTTCGTCAATTTAATGACTTAACGAATTAACGAAAATTTTCATTAACGAACATCACTTGTATTGATTTTGAATCGAATCTTTCAGAAATCATTAAATATCAATTTTCCCTTATCGTCGTTTTAAGATTATGTTGGCGTAGTTGGTTTTTTCTGTTATTTTTGTTTTTGTCATTTTACAATTGTTTTCTTGTTGTAATACTTTAAAATATTAAGAGTAAAAGTGGATCTTCATTGGTTTTGTATATCTATTCAGATCAAAAAGAATGTTTGAAATGAATGAATAAATGAGATTGTACAAGTATATGATTGCATGCACATTCAAGGTGGTGTCCCACGAATATTTTAGTGAACAAACTATGAAGACAGAAAAGTAGCAAAAATAATTCTACATACAGTACACTATTTATTTTATGATGATTCAGCATATTGATTGCTAGAGACATAAATGAACTATCAGGCCGGTGCAGGGAAGGGCGCGCTTTTTGAAAATTGAGTAAATTCGGCAATAGGTTTCGAACTTGTCTCAAAAGGGTAACGAGTCTGAACGTTTGCCACTGCACTATGGGACATATGAGTGGTTGTGCTAACTTTTCGCATATTATTTTGCATTTCCGCAAGAGGAATGTAGTTATTTACAAGAACATTCGCGGGCCACCATCTTTAAATATAAATTTTGAGAAGAGAAAATATAAATTTTGGAAAGAAAGAGTGCAATAACTACCAATCTGCGAGACCATCCAAAGGACACAAATACCGGAGATATCAAACCATCTACATATAGTATGATAAACGAGTAACTAGATACCGATTTCAAGCTCCGCCCCTTTCCGGCCAACTCAAATTATACAGCGATGCGGACTGATATTTAACAGCGCGGGGATGGATACCTCGAAAACACCTACCACAAACCCCTAGTATCCAATATAAAAACAACACCCACAAATGGACAATGTTATATTTTGCAAAACAAACAGAGGTTGTGAAGAAAAATAATTATCAATGCTAGCTTTAAAACGAAAAAGGATTTGTACCACTATGTCGAAAGAGTAGCGATGAATAAGAACCGACTGGATGATAACTATTTGCATATTTGTCTAATCATTAGCGCGTCACATCGTTTTGGTGCTTAGAACGCGTGGTTAGCACGTCTAGAAGCGGAATTTTAAATTTCGGAAGTTAATTTTTCAACCTCGCTTCAGCTTGAAATCGGAGTCAGACCCATTCCGATTTTGTTGATTGTGCAGCCCTAGTGGATGTCGCCACTCTCACAATATTTCCGAAGAACAGGACTACTTACTAAAGAAATAAATAATTTCAAAAAAGTATACTTCGATTTCGTCATCACTACGCATCAGTGAACTAATTTAATCACACCAACACATCATTGTAATATTCATTGATAAATTATGTACATTGTCTCAAAAGATCAGCTTGATTGCTTTCCTGGTTCAAAAGTTATAAAAAATGAAAAAAAAGTGTCCCATTAATTTTGGACGATACTGTATGTGTAGCAAGATTTTGGGAGGCTGTCAGTTGTGTGGTGTTGAAATCCTTGCATGATCACGAATACAAGCATATTCATGCATTACATCCCATGCATGAAATATCCGTAGTTCGTGATCATGCATGGATGTTCCGTGATCTTGCCTGGAATCCAGAATCCATGCATGATCACGGGTAATCCATGCATAATTCGAGTACATTCCATGCTAGATCACGACATTAATTGCAAACATTCTACTTGAATCATACATGGATTCAAACTCCTGAGGCCAGAGTATCTGTGCAGGCACGCAAATGAGTGGGTTGTCATAGCTATTCGATCATAAAAGAACTTTTTATTCGTCTTTCCGAGAGCATCATTTCTTTTTTTGAATAGTCCATTGGTTTGAAAGCAGATACGATCGAAAAACTGTTGAGGCGAAAAAAATGGTTGTCCCTTGCCCTCTACTAAACAGCATTGGGGGGGACAGATACCGTAAATGAACAACATACCGAATTTGCACGTGATATGAAATAACAAGTCACCTTTTTGATCATGAAATGTGTTTTTTCGCGTTTTTTCGCCCTGAAGACGACTTAGCAGCGAACGGGTCATGAACCTTTTCTGGAGAGCATTAGAATACAGTTCGAATGAAACATGTCAGCTCGCTGTACGATGAAAATTAACCGAGTTATGATCATTTTCAGGGTAGATCACAAAAAATCGATAATTTGCAATTTTGGCCAAATCAAGTGGCTATGCCTTCTCATGACCCCCAACCACACTCACTGGCCGATCGAAATCGGAGACAAACCTTTTCTCTTAAAGTTAGTGGCAGGGATTTTGATATTTCGATGAGAAAAGTATACCTGCAAACTTTGTATACGACTGTGGCTAGGTAAAAATACACCTTTGGAATTATGCGGCTCAGAACCAGATATTTGTTTTCATGTAGTCAAAACGTAAGCGCAAACGACCTCACTCGTTCACTAGGGGTCCGTGTAGCCTCATTTGAGGGGGCCTACTTGTTTTGGGAGCTATTTATTGATTGATTCTTCATTGTCTGATGGGGTTATTCAGAAATCGTCTGATCTTTGACCTTTGATCTCCCATGTGTATTACTGTTATGGAAGATCAGATATGACTGAATCATTGGATATTCAGTTCGTTTCTCCATCTTATCAGTTTGCACTATATTGCATTTCCCATTTGATCTTTGAACCCCCATTTTGAGCCGAAAATTCCCGAAAAATCAATAAACCTGATCGTAGCTATTCGACCTACAGTAGCAGCCAAAAGTCTTCGTCAAAAACTTTGCATTGTCATAACTTTTGACTCAGATGAGCAATCGGGCTCATCTTTTGGCAGGATACTATAGTACTAGTGGCCATCATGGAAAAAATCCTATCAATTTTCGAGCGCATTTCTCCAATTAAAACTTCTCTCGAATAGCTCGAAATTTCGCGAAACACTAGTGAACTGTTGTCTACTATATATAGAAGACATATTGCTGTTATGCAGAATGGATATTAACCTGAGCAGGTACTTACTGTACCTCGAAAAATGAAAAAAATGAAATTTCGAAATTTCTGAAAATTCAACCAATCTGGCTCATACTCGGCCAGGTTTTGTATCACTCATGGGTTATGATATAAACTTAGTTTGTAGCCTGCAGCTTCACACTGAGCCAAAAGATACTTAAATACAAGAATTGCTTTTGCTACCTCGATACACTCAAGTAGAGTTCAGCTAGAATGCAAGCTATATCGGTTTCTTATATTCTAGTTGAGCGTTCAGCTTAAATGAAAACGTAATTCGGCTAATTATAATTTAAGATCCAAACAGGCAAAAGATCAGGGAAGAACTGGGAACCGAACCACCTATCTCCCGCTTATCAGAGGAAGACGCTTACCACTGCGCCACCTAGACACGCTACTAAAACTTGTATAACTCAAAGCCTATTCTAGGAGACGAGCGCGCGCTCGTTAGTAAACGTTTACCCAAATTAGCTGGAGCACAACTTAGCAATCCTCATGCTTTTTTGCTTCATCGTTTATTTAAGCTGAAGGGGCATTTCTAGCTGAACTTCATCTAAGTAATGTAGTTAGCTGAGACATTGCTTATGCAGTGTTCAGAACTTGGAAAATGCACGAAAATGCGGAAAATGCTGTTCAGACTCCTTCCCCCTTCCTCACTCCTTCCCCCTTCCTTCACACTCCTTCCCCCTTCCTTCACACTCCTTCCCCCTTCCTTCACTCCTTCCCCCTTCCTTCACTAGGGGAGGTGAGTGAAATAGTCTCTCCCGTATTGATCGACGACCCAATCCTCTTCTATCTAATCAACTACCGCCTAGTCGCTGTCTGTCTAGTACCGAAGGCAGAATCATAAATCATTGATCGGTACCAGATAAGTTATGGAACATCTTAAATCATTATTGTCGCCTAATTCGTCTTCCTCATCCAGCTCCACGTCGAAGCGTCAACGCGTAGATGACGACTCTCGATCAGAAGTGACGGTCTCTGATCTTTGCTCAATGATGATTACTCTTCAAGCAGAAGTGAAGCGTGAACGTGAACGATCGATTGCCACTGAAGAGAAACTTCGAGAATTAGAAGAAACCACTAATCAACTACGTGAGTTGACAAAGACTCTCTCTTCTTCTATTCCGCCCCCTTGTGCCTGTTCATGCAACACTCCTGATACTGTTCTGGTTGATCCTTCCACGACTCCCAATCAATCGATCACTCCTCCCAATGATGGCCAAACGCCACCTCCTCCTCCCCCAATAGAAGATACTAAGGATCTTGAACGTAGTTTAGTACTCGCTCGGCTGCCTCTTAGCGATTCCCAAGATCCATATCAATCGTTATTTGATGATTACAACAGTGTTGTTCGTATCAGCTCAATTATTGGTTGTCCGTTCATGCCTCTATCTGTCTATCGCATGCCTGTATCGGGTAATGATTCATCCTTCCCTCGTCTTACAAAGGTCTTGTGTCCTACTAAGAAACATAGAGACTTAATGCTTAAATACGCATCAAGAATTAAATCTGACCCTCACTTTCGTGATGTGTATATTCGTGCCTCCATTGCAAACCCCGCTGATAGACGCCCAACTCCACCCATAAATCGTAATAGTCGCCCCAATCGCATCCCCAACCGTACTAGATTAAATTCCTCTCATTCCAATTATTCAGTTCATACCAATAACTTCCCCAATCGTCGTGTTCAGCCTAATTATCATAATCAGCCCCAGTCGTTCCAGTCATATCGTCCCATTTCTAGACCCAATACTATACCCTTTAATCCTTATCAATGTCATTATCCCACACCTTATATGTCATATCAATCGCAATATGGTGCTCCACCCAACTTCGGTCTCCCTATCACTCCTCTAATGTCAAACTGGTAAAGAATCACCGGTCCTTTAGTCAGAACAGATCAGTCATTATTAACGCTTTCTCTGCCAACTGTCGCTTGATTAAGAATAAGTTGCCTTTCCTTGCTCAGATCCTTTCCAAAAATTATTCAATTATTTGTCTATATGAAAGCTGGCTTAGTCCAATCATACCAAATTCACTATTACTTAATGGTCAAGACCATAATTACCACGTATTTCGTAGAGACCGCAATAAAAATGGTGGCGGGGTCATCATTATAGTCCACTCTACCATAAATGTCATTCAAATATCAGATCAAATGCTTAAAGGGAGCCACGAACTTTTGGCACTAGACTTAAACATAAACAGCGATCTTATTAGAATTGTTTGTATTTACCGAAACCCAAAGGCAAATACCATGCAAACCGAAAGTATGGTGAAATCAATTTTACAGGTGATTTCAATTTTCCAGATATTGATTGGTCCATTCCACCACATAATCAAGCATGTTCCCCACCTTCCAGATCATTTATAGATTTTTGTATTTCCACAAAGTTTGCACAACTAGTAACTGAGCCTACCCACAGACTCGGTAACACGCTCGATCTTCTATTGTGCAATCATCCAAAATTAATCAATAAAACTAGTGTTGGACCTCCATTCTGTACCTCTGATCATTATTCGATAGAGTTTTCTCTCTCAATCAATCACGCCACTCCCTCCTTTATCCTGAAGAGGGATTATAAATCACCCAATTATGATCTAATCAATATGCAACTAGCAAATGTTGACTGGACTGGTTTATTTTCCACTATGAACTCGGTAGATAGTATGTATGATCTCTTCATCAAAACCATTCAGAAATCCATAGATACTCATGTCCCATGGTGTAGAGTGAACATTAATCACGGTAAATTGCCGCCCCATATTGAGCGTTTATTGAACAAGCGCTTTATGGCGTGGCAAAAATCTATTAGCCATGCTTCGTCTGAAAATAGTCGTATCTTTGAAACCTTAAACAAAAGATTCAGAAAGGAGCTAATTCGCTATCATAAAAATGTAGAAAGGAGAATTATTGATAGTCAAGATAGAAATAAGTTCTTTACTTATATGAAACGCTGTTCAAATGCCGAAAAAGGTATTGACGGCTTGAGAGACGGTAACGGAACAACCATTCTCAATGACGTAGATAAGGCCAACCTTCTTGCAAATACATTTGTCAGCGTTTTTACTACCGACAACGGTATCGTCCCAACCCCTAAACCAATTCCAAACATAGGAAATTTCCAAGAGCCGGTATTTCTAAGGCACGAAATCTGCGAACTTATAAATAGATGGAAAAAGTCCTCATGTAGAACTCCAGAAAATATTAACCTCAATTTCATTAAAAGGATATCCATCCCTATAGCTGAACCACTAGAGATTATCTTTAGAACTTCATTTGAAACAGGAGTCACACCTAGACAGTGGAAACACTCCATTGTTACTCCTGTGAAGAAATCCCCTCCTTTCTCAGATCCTCTTAACTATAGACCAATCTCAATTACATCATTTTTCTGTAGAGTCTTTGAACGCATTTTAAGCAAGTCTATAATATCACATTGTGAAACTTTGGAAATATTCCCTGATGAACAGTACGGCTTTAGAAAGCATAGATCACGTGAACTTCAAATGTTGGAAGTACTTGAACACTGGTCTGCCTCACTTAGTAATGGACAGCCAGTTGACGTAATATATTTTGACTTTGCTAAGGCATTTGATAGAGTATCCCACCCCAAACTTCTAGCTAAACTCAACACGATTGGTTTATCCTCTAAAACCTTACGTTGGATTTCTGATTATCTCAACAACAGAACTTTTCAAGTTAGAGTAAAAGATAAACTCTCTGAGTGTCACCCTGTAACTAGTGGAGTGCCACAGGGCTCAGTACTTGGGCCCTTGCTCTTTCTCATTTTCACATCTGAACTACCCATACTGGTACAAAAAGATGGTGTACTGGCTCGCCTATATGCAGATGACATTAAGATATACAGATCATTCAGTAGTGGGGATCCTCCTCAACCCCTTCAAACTGCTGTTGACACTATTGTTAAATGGTCAAACGACTGGCAATTACCTCTAGCATCTCATAAATGTAACTCCCTACACCTAGGTAGAGCGAATCCTTCAAGAGTCTATACTATTGGAGGCATTAATCTAAATCAAAAAGAAGTAGTCAAAGATCTAGGATTTATAGTTCAAAGAAGCCTGACTTTCTCGGATCATTGTAGAGCAATATCAATCAAAGCGAAATCAGCCTGTCACATAATTATGCGGGCTCTAAGAACTAATAACCCGATAATTCTACTTAAAGCATATTCAACCTATATTAGGCCTATTCTAGAGAGTGCTTGCACAGTATTCAATCCCTACCAGAAAAAAGACATAAAAATATTGGAAAAGGTGCAAAATTATTTCACAAGAAGAGTGTTTGCTCGTTGCTACAAATCTTCGTGGGAGAATATGCCAAGTAGTAGTGCACGTAATGCAAAACTAGTTCTTGATACCCTCGAACAGCGCAGGTTAAACGTCGACTTAAAAATGTCTATGAAACTACTAAGAGGAAAAATTAAGATCTCAAACAATAAATCTCACTATTTTAAAACCTATGCTACAAGAAATGGATTAAACTTCTCCGACGCTGGGTCTCGTTTCCAATACAGGCATAACAGTTTCTTCTTGCGAGCGGCACGTTTACTTACTCGGCCCGAAAACAGAATAAGCTTTTAAAATTAAAATTAATGACTGATCAGTTCCATGCATTTCTTATTCTTATCTTCATCATATATTCGATCTCCTCTAGTCCCTTCCTCCACCCTCACATTTTTGTAAGATTGACTTTTCACTTTTACAACTACAACTATTTATTTATTTACTGTTTGTTCGTTACATGTTTACCCATGTTTACCTATTTGGTGAATAAATTATTATTATTATACAGAAGTTCAGCCGGAGAATGCTCTGAAAATGCTCATTTTCGAGGATTTTAAGCAAATTTTAATGTTTTTTTTTGTTTAATATCAACGTTTATTGGTCGCAAACAGTGTTATGGACGCCTTTTATTGATGATAAATGATATTTTTAAATATGGACTCGCTAGGTTGATTTTTCGCAGCATTTTCGATGATTTTCGGCTCAAAGTGCTCAAAAAAGGATCATACGATATTAATTTCAGCAGCATACTTTATAAATGACCTAAGTTCGCTGTTTTCCATGAAACAACGAGGTTCAACGCTTTTAAAGTGTATAAAACCATCTTTTTCGATCCAAAATCGAGCATTTTCGAGCATTTTCCACCTGAACTTTTGAACAGCATTTTCCGCATTTTCTTGCATTTTCCAAGTTCTAAACACAGCATAAGAACACAACACACAAAATGAACACAAAATGGGATGAGAAGAAATAATTCCTAATTGTGTCAAGAAAGTTTTCCCTAACTCTTGTAGTCAAATCGATTACCAACCTCATTGTCAGACATTTTTATTCTCTTTGTATCATTCATTATATTAGTCCGTGTTATATTCAAAAATAAAGGAAAATAAGATAAATCATCAGCACTGAGTCCCTTTCCAACCCATGCATATCATTCCCCTATACAATTTCATCTTTTTCTTCGCTATCATAAAGTGTCTCGTCTTGTGCACACGCATGTTGATAAAATAATATTATATATTTTTATATTTTATATTTTATTAGTAATAATATAATATTTTATTAATAATATTATATATTTTATAAGTATTAATTCCATGAAAAATCTTGCACAATTTTAATGTAGTAGGAATTTTAATCAATCAGTTTAGGGAAGTGACTCAAGATATGCAAAATCAGAAAGAATGCTACAGAACATTTGAACACAACTTGTGCATACCCTCGTATAAAGATATTATAATGCTAATATGGATGAAGGCCTCAATGCCATTCTCTCTCCTTTCGCGCGTTATTTCACCATTTTACTTTTTCCCAGAGTAGTTCTAGCAGCTGTTTTGTGAGCAGCGTACAGTGGCAGTCAAAAGTATTCGTCTAAAACAGCTACAAAAGAGCCTCGAGACATGGCTTTCACTAAGTGTTGCAGGCATGCATCGAGTGAGTTCACATGCCTGTTTCTTCTCAGTGACACACTGTGTTCATCCACCTGTAAGAGAGTTTTAATAATACAGTGGTGGCCAGAAGGATATCATAATATGAGATTATAATACATTATTTTGATTTTTGAGGATAACTTTTCTTGTAGCCATCCGATCACCTTGAAATTTTAATATAGTGTACTCTTACATGTTTCAAAATGGATACTGGGATATGTGGTCGGTTTTTTTTGTATTTATACGGCTTCCAGGCTAAAGTGGCGAGAATGAGTCTCCACTCACCAGTCCCCCTGGCAGTTTGGGCAAGATTCGCGAGAGAGGCATTTACGACCTCTCTCTCGTCAAGTATTTGAAATGAGATAAACACTGGTGAGTAGAAAAAAACAGTTCTTTTTTCAATTCACTTGGGTTTTCTCTGCTATAACTGGTCAAAATGTGCAAATGTGATTATTTTCGGAAGCGTAAAATCGACTGTAAAAGTACGCTTTCAAATTTCGTTGATTTTACGTGTAATACAATTCGGATCATACTATGATAACATAATATATTATTATTATTATGTTAGTACAGTATACTCGAAGTACAATTAAAACTCTTCTTCATAGTATGAGAAACTCTCATCGAAATTGCTCTCATCAGAAGCATAAGCGGAACCTTGTGTAACTTCGGCATGGGGGCATTGTGAATAGTATCAATATAAACGGTCTGGGGGGCGAGGAGGGAAGGATAGGAGAAACCAGGATGATATTAAGAGGAACCACTGATAATGAACTAATCGAGAAGGCAAAGGTTAGCCCATGACCTAATAGAGAAAAACTCCGCCCAATGATCGGAGCCTTGAATGGCGTTATCCCGAAATGGTTTACGATATGCTACAGATCATTGAAACACTGGTATAGATGACGACGAGGAATAATTTTAATTTAAATTCGAATAATTTAAATTGTATATCGCACTATACCACTGACTATCGCACTGAACCTTCAAACACCTTTTTGGACAGGAGTGCAAAATTTCTCAAAGTTCTAACTTTTGCATTACAATTTGACAACTTTCGTGAAAAAAAGGACAGTTCAAGCAAAGATCGTGCTATGCACGAAAATCCATTCGTTGATTTTTTCACGTGATCGCATTTTCCGAAGGAATAATAATAATTTATTTATCTTTAACGATAAACAGAGAGGTGAAAAAGAAAGTAAAACAATATTATGGAATGATGCGTGAGATCAAACATTGAATCAAGTGGGGACGACAGTAAATGATAATGATGCAAGAGTGAAATAAATCGTTACAAGGGAAAGATAGATCAGTCTGGGATCGAGAAGTCGATCCTTTTTGTTTATTTTTTGCACTTTTCTCTTCTCTTCTTCTCATCTCTCCCTCTTTGTACTCTCTCCCTATCTCTCTACGCCCCACTCTTCGCTAGTTATTAGTTATCTTATTTCGTTGTTTTTTATTTATTTATTCTTTCACATCTCATTCTCAGTAGGTCCTACCATTACACCTTAGTAATTGTCTTCATGAACTCCCTTCCGACCCTTGGTCCTCGACTTTCTCAATGACGATCTTTATCACGGCCTCCTCCACCCGGTGATAAGCATCCATACAACACAAGCATCCTCCCTCACTCATTATGCACTGCACATTGCATTCACATGTTCACTTGTACCATATCGCACTGAATTATCGTCAAAGAGAGGGATCATGGTGTCATGGTTGAGTTCCCCCTTTAAAACCCAGTAAATTTTCCATACCCCCCCCCCCCTCCCCAACCCCCAATGCTGTGATCCAGTTATTGCAGCTATACCCATTCCCTTATTAATTTATTTATTCTACATCTATCATTTTCGTTCATCTTTTTTAATCGCATAAGGAAATAAATATTATTATTATTATTATTATTATTATCCTATTTTCGGGTAGTGATAGTAAACGTGCCGCCCTAGCGAAGAAACTGTAGTGCCTATATTGGAACCGTGACCCGGGATTATTGAAATTTATCCCATTTCTGGTTATATAGGTATTGAAATAATGGGATTTCTTGTTCGAAATTTTGAACTTGCCTCTGAGAAGTTTGAGGGAAGTTCTAACGTCTATATTTAGTCTACGTTTTTCTAGCGTTTCCAGTTTAAGTTTTGTATTACGCTCAGGTGCTCCAGGCATATTCTCCCATGTATAACCATAGCAACGTGCGAATACTCTTCTGGTAAAGTAATTCTGAACTTTTTCGAGGATTTTAATATCCTTTTTCTGATAGGGATTTGATATTTTCATCGTTATTTTTATTCTATTTACACTTCTCCATTCGGATATTGATATTTCGGCTCTGTACTACTTTACGGGTCCCATGGAAGTTTACCGGTCCCAAGAAAGTTTACGGGTCCCATGAAATTTAACCGGTCGCATGGAAGTTCACCGGTCCCAAGAAATTTTAACGGTCCCATAAAACTTTACCGGTCCCATGAAAGTTTACCGGTCCCATGAATCGGAAATAGTTAGTTTTTTCTGCATACTATTTTTTCATTACATTTTGATAGCAACAACTCAATTAGTCATTAGAGTTTATCGTGCAATAAAGGGGATAGCGGCTAATTGATAGAGAGAGGTGGGGTGCTATATCTACTTCTGAACAACACATTGCATCTTCAATCTCTCGATTACATGACAAATGCTGATATGGTCATATAAACGTACTCATTCATCCTATTACTGGCACAGCGTAGTGAATGAAGTTATGAAAATCTTAGAGCGCTTACTCTTCCTGAATTTTCTACTCGTATGTTAACGGCAAAGTTTTATGGACCGGTAAAGTTTTATGGGACCGTTAAAATTTCTTGGGACCGTTAAAATTTCTTGGGACCGTTAAAATTTCTTGGGACCGGTGAACTGCTATGGGACCGGTAAACTTTCATGGGACCCGTAAACTTTCTTGGGACCGGTAAACTTCCATGGGACCCGTAAAGTAGAACAGAGCCGATATTTCTATGACAAAATGCATGGAATCAATGTATAGTTAGATAAAATGAACGTTTCGTTGCCAAAACTCAAGAACGATCGCCAGACGAGCCTCACTCCTTTACTGAGGATCTTTGTAGACTGATATGTATGGACTTCATGGAGATATTTATTGATCGATTCTTCTATTGTTATTTATCTGATGGGATTTTTTTCATTTTTTTTTTGAATAATTTGCACGTTCCCATGTTGAACAACGGCCACTCCAGCCGAATTAACAAAATTGCTCTATGCATTTTTGGAATTAAAGAATTCGTGACACGTTAATATTGTAGCGTATTCTATCGTATCATATACCAGGTGAAAGAGCATAACATTCTGAAGAATGTCCACTTCAGCTCATGTCAAACTGTAATCTTTTGTTGATTCCACAATGCCCTAAGTACAATAGTAACTTTCACTCTGATAAGATCAAAACAATTCATGAAACGACAAATTTGGCGATTTTGGGCAGGCAATCACTCCCCCTCCCTTCCTTCGAGGTTGCGGGCCCGCAATGATTTTACAGAGCATTGCGCGCCCGCAAAGGCTTGTGCGTTATTGCCAACCCTAGTATTAACGATTAACGAATTAACGAAATTCGTTAATTTTAACGACATTTTTCTTTAAAATTTAACGATTAACGAAAATAACTTAATTTTCTTTAATGTTTTCGTTAATGAAATTCAGCTTCTCGATTATGGAAAAGCACATTTTCTGAGTTAATCGAATAGTTTCATGAACAATCTGGAGACAAAAAGGTTGCAAAAACTATTCCACCATCCATTTTATGCTGATGCAGCTTATTCGTCGCTAGAAACATCAATGAACCGTCGGGCCCGTGCACTTTTTTTAGAAAATTGAGGAAATTCGGTATTATACGACAAAGGGGTAATGACTCCGAACGTTTCCCACTTCGCTAAAGGATAGATGAGATGTGCTCACTTTACGCATATCCCTTTACATTCGTACAAGAGATCTTAGGGATTTACAAGAACACTTGCGGGTTTTCACCTTTAACCT
Organism: Parapristionchus giblindavisi; assembly: GCA_943737045.1. NCBI lineage: Eukaryota > Metazoa > Nematoda > Chromadorea > Rhabditida > Diplogasteridae > Parapristionchus > Parapristionchus giblindavisi. The sequence goes on along the minus strand of CALSFV010000137.1, from coordinate 75,178 downwards.
TTTAGGCAAAATCTAATCGATTGGGCATATTCGTATTTTTGTTGTATTTTTAAAAATTATTAATTCCAAAAACAATTATTATCTCGATATTATTATATTCTGTTCATGTTATAAATGGACGTGTCTGGGTAAAATAATTCGACGTTTGAAAAATTAACGAAAAATTACGACTTTTCGTCAATTTAACGACTTAACGAATTAACGAAAATTTTCATTAACGAACATCACTTGTATTGATTTTGAATCGAATCTTTCAGAAATCATTAAATATCAATTTTCCCTTATCGTCGTTTTAAGATTATGTTGGCGTAGTTGGTTTTTCTGTTATTTTTGTTTTTGTCATTTTACAATTGTTTTCTTGTTGTAATACTTTAAAATATTAAGAGTAAAAGTGGATCTTCATTGGTTTTGTATATCTATTCAGATCAAAAAGAATGTTTGAAATGAATGAATAAATGAGATTGTACAAGTATATGATTGCATGCACATTCAAGGTGGTGTCCCACGAATATTTTAGTGAACAAACTATGAAGACAGAAAAGTAGCAAAAATAATTCTACATACAGTACACTATTTATTTTATGATGATTCAGCATATTGATTGCTAGAGACATAAATGAACTATCAGGCCGGTGCAGGGAAGGGCGCGCTTTTTGAAAATTGAGTAAATTCGGCAATAGGTTTCGAACTTGTCTCAAAAGGGTAACGAGTCTGAACGTTTGCCACTGCACTATGGGACATATGAGTGGTTGTGCTAACTTTTCGCATATTAATTTGCATTTCCGCAAGAGGAATGTAGTTATTTACAAGAACATTCGCGGGCCACCATCTTTAAATATAAATTTTGAGAAGAGAAAATATAAATTTTGGAAAGAAAGAGTGCAATAACTACCAATCTGCGAGACCATCCAAAGGACACAAATACCGGAGATATCAAACCATCTACATATAGTATGATAAACGAGTAACTAGATACCGATTTCAAGCTCCGCCCCTTTCCGGCCAACTCAAATTATACAGCGATGCGGACTGATATTTAACAGCGCGGGGATGGATACCTCGAAAACACCTACCACAAACCCCTAGTATCCAATATAAAAACAACACCCACAAATGGACAATGTTATATTTTGCAAAACAAACAGAGGTTGTGAAGAAAAATAATTATCAATGCTAGCTTTAAAACGAAAAAGGATTTGTACCACTATGTCGAAAGAGTAGCGATGAATAAGAACCGACTGGATGATAACTATTTGCATATTTGTCTAATCATTAGCGCGTCACATCGTTTTGGTGCTTAGAACGCGTGGTTAGCACGTCTAGAAGCGGAATTTTAAATTTCGGAAGTTAATTTTTCAACCTCGCTTCAGCTTGAAATCGGAGTCAGACCCATTCCGATTTTGTTGATTGTGCAGCCCTAGTGGATGTCGCCACTCTCACAATATTTCCGAAGAACAGGACTACTTACTAAAGAAATAAATAATTTCAAAAAAGTATACTTCGATTTCGTCATCACTACGCATCAGTGAACTAATTTAATCACACCAACACATCATTGTAATATTCATTGATAAATTATGTACATTGTCTCAAAAGATCAGCTTGATTGCTTTCCTGGTTCAAAAGTTATAAAAAAATGAAAAAAAAGTGTCCCATTAATTTTGGACGATACTGTATGTGTAGCAAGATTTTGGGAGGCTGTCAGTTGTGTGGTGTTGAAATCCTTGCATGATCACGAATACAAGCATATTCATGCATTACATCCCATGCATGAAATATCCGTAGTTCGTGATCATGCATGGATGTTCCGTGATCTTGCCTGGAATCCAGAATCCATGCATGATCACGGGTAATCCATGCATAATTCGAGTACATTCCATGCTAGATCACGACATTAATTGCAAACATTCTACTTGAATCATACATGGATTCAAACTCCTGAGGCCAGAGTATCTGTGCAGGCACGCAAATGAGTGGGTTGTCATAGCTATTCGATCATAAAAGAACTTTTTATTCGTCTTTCCGAGAGCATCATTTCTTTTTTTGAATAGTCCATTGGTTTGAAAGCAGATACGATCGAAAAACTGTTGAGGCGAAAAAAATGGTTGTCCCTTGCCCTCTACTAAACAGCATTGGGGGGGACAGATACCGTAAATGAACAACATACCGAATTTGCACGTGATATGAAATAACAAGTCACCTTTTTGATCATGAAATGTGTTTTTTCGCGTTTTTTCGCCCTGAAGACGACTTAGCAGCGAACGGGTCATGAACCTTTTCTGGAGAGCATTAGAATACAGTTCGAATGAAACATGTCAGCTCGCTGTACGATGAAAATTAACCGAGTTATGATCATTTTCAGGGTAGATCACAAAAAATCGATAATTTGCAATTTTGGCCAAATCAAGTGGCTATGCCTTCTCATGACCCCCAACCACACTCACTGGCCGATCGAAATCGGAGACAAACCTTTTCTCTTAAAGTTAGTGGCAGGGATTTTGATATTTCGATGAGAAAAGTATACCTGCAAACTTTGTATACGACTGTGGCTAGGTAAAAATACACCTTTGGAATTATGCGGCTCAGAACCAGATATTTGTTTTCATGTAGTCAAAACGTAAGCGCAAACGACCTCACTCGTTCACTAGGGGTCCGTGTAGCCTCATTTGAGGGGGCCTACTTGTTTTGGGAGCTATTTATTGATTGATTCTTCATTGTCTGATGGGGTTATTCAGAAATCGTCTGATCTTTGACCTTTGATCTCCCATGTGTATTACTGTTATGGAAGATCAGATATGACTGAATCATTGGATATTCAGTTCGTTTCTCCATCTTATCAGTTTGCACTATATTGCATTTCCCATTTGATCTTTGAACCCCCATTTTGAGCCGAAAATTCCCGAAAAATCAATAAACCTGATCGTAGCTATTCGACCTACAGTAGCAGCCAAAAGTCTTCGTCAAAAACTTTGCATTGTCATAACTTTTGACTCAGATGAGCAATCGGGCTCATCTTTTGGCAGGATACTATAGTACTAGTGGCCATCATGGAAAAAATCCTATCAATTTTCGAGCGCATTTCTCCAATTAAAACTTCTCTCGAATAGCTCGAAATTTCGCGAAACACTAGTGAACTGTTGTCTACTATATATAGAAGACATATTGCTGTTATGCAGAATGGATATTAACCTGAGCAGGTACTTACTGTACCTCGAAAAATGAAAAAAATGAAATTTCGAAATTTCTGAAAATTCAACCAATCTGGCTCATACTCGGCCAGGTTTTGTATCACTCATGGGTTATGATATAAACTTAGTTTGTAGCCTGCAGCTTCACACTGAGCCAAAAGATACTTAAATACAAGAATTGCTTTTGCTACCTCGATACACTCAAGTAGAGTTCAGCTAGAATGCAAGCTATATCGGTTTCTTATATTCTAGTTGAGCGTTCAGCTTAAATGAAAACGTAATTCGGCTAATTATAATTTAAGATCCAAACAGGCAAAAGATCAGGGAAGAACTGGGAACCGAACCACCTATCTCCCGCTTATCAGAGGAAGACGCTTACCACTGCGCCACCTAGACACGCTACTAAAACTTGTATAACTCAAAGCCTATTCTAGGAGACGAGCGCGCGCTCGTTAGTAAACGTTTACCCAAATTAGCTGGAGCACAACTTAGCAATCCTCATGCTTTTTTGCTTCATCGTTTATTTAAGCTGAAGGGGCATTTCTAGCTGAACTTCATCTAAGTAATGTAGTTAGCTGAGACATTGCTTATGCAGTGTTCAGAACTTGGAAAATGCACGAAAATGCGGAAAATGCTGTTCAGAAGTTCAGCCGGAAAATGCTCTGAAAATGCTCATTTTCGAGGATTTTAAGCAAATTTTAATGTTTTTTTTTGTTTAATATCAACGTTTATTGGTCGCAAACAGTGTTATGGACGCCTTTTATTGATGATAAATGATATTTTTAAATATGGACTCGCTAGGTTGATTTTTCGCAGCATTTTCGATGATTTTCGGCTCAAAGTGCTCAAAAAAGGATCATACGATATTAATTTCAGCAGCATACTTTATAAATGACCTAAGTTCGCTGTTTTCCATGAAACAACGAGGTTCAACGCTTTTAAAGTGTATAAAACCATCTTTTTCGATCCAAAATCGAGCATTTTCGAGCATTTTCCACGTGAACTTTTGAACAGCATTTTCCGCATTTTCTTGCATTTTCCAAGTTCTAAACACAGCATAAGAACACAACACACAAAATGAACACAAAATGGGATGAGAAGAAATAATTCCTAATTGTGTCAAGAAAGTTTTCCCTAACTCTTGTAGTCAAATCGATTACCAACCTCATTGTCAGACATTTTTATTCTCTTTGTATCATTCATTATATTAGTCCGTGTTATATTCAAAAATAAAGGAAAATAAGATAAATCATCAGCACTGAGTCCCTTTCCAACCCATGCATATCATTCCCCTATACAATTTCATCTTTTTCTTCGCTATCATAAAGTGTCTCGTCTTGTGCACACGCATGTTGATAAAATAATATTATATATTTTTATATTTTATATTTTATTAGTAATAATATAATATTTTATTAATAATATTATATATTTTATAAGTATTAATTCCATGAAAAATCTTGCACAATTTTAATGTAGTAGGAATTTTAATCAATCAGTTTAGGGAAGTGACTCAAGATATGCAAAATCAGAAAGAATGCTACAGAACATTTGAACACAACTTGTGCATACCCTCGTATAAAGATATTATAATGCTAATATGGATGAAGGCCTCAATGCCATTCTCTCTCCTTTCGCGCGTTATTTCACCATTTTACTTTTTCCCAGAGTAGTTCTAGCAGCTGTTTTGTGAGCAGCGTACAGTGGCAGTCAAAAGTATTCGTCTAAAACAGCTACAAAAGAGCCTCGAGACATGGCTTTCACTAAGTGTTGCAGGCATGCATCGAGTGAGTTCACATGCCTGTTTCTTCTCAGTGACACACTGTGTTCATCCACCTGTAAGAGAGTTTTAATAATACAGTGGTGGCCAGAAGGATATCATAATATGAGATTATAATACATTATTTTGATTTTTGAGGATAACTTTTCTTGTAGCCATCCGATCACCTTGAAATTTTAATATAGTGTACTCTTACATGTTTCACAATGGATACCGGGATATGTTGTCGGTTTTTTTGTATTTAGACGGCTTCCAGAGATGGCGAGAATGAGTCTCCACTCACCAGTCCCCCTGGCAGTTTGGGCAAGATTCACGAGAGAGGCATTTACGACCTCTCTCGTACTTGAAATGAGATAAAGACTGGTGAGCAGAAAAAAAAAAGTTCTTTTTTTCTATTCACTTGGGTTTTCTCTGCTCTAACTGTGTTGTTGTCATATTGTTGCCTATGCACACTATAATGATGGGATGGAAATGAATATATAAATAATAAGAATAAAGTAGTATAAATTTAGACGAATGACAACGGAAATGAAAGACAAACGAAGAGAGGTAGTGAAGTGGCGAGAGAGGGTTAACTACGGTATGTGCCAGTCTGTCAGATTTGTGATTCCCTTATAAAATTTTGTTTTGACGTTATTGAATCATTTCTATATTTTCTTTAGTATCCCCTGAACACATTTAAACATTACTAGTTAGAGCAATAACGTCAAAACAAATTTTATAAAGGAATCACAAATCTGACAGACTGACACATACCGTAGTTAACCGTCTCTCGCCACTTCACTACCTCTCTTCGTTTGTCTTTCATTTCCGTTGTCATTCGTCTAAATTTATACTTCTTTATTCTTATTATTTATATATTCATATTATATTATATATTATAGTGTGCATATTATAATATGACAACAACAATAAAATCTTTATCTTCAATATTAATAATGAAACAGTGCTATTCCATCCTTCCATGGTCGCATCATCTCGCTCGCCTCGCCTCGTATCAGCCACCGAAATCTGCAAAACTGACCCGTTTTTTATATCCTGACAATTTTATAAACTGACCCGCAATTCACAATGTGAGTGCACGAAAATGTATGTCTGTTATAATTAGGGACCCACGGAGTGCAACGGGTACGAATTCTTTCTCATCCGTATCCGGGCGGTTTTTATCCGTATCCGTGAAAAAGTATGTGCGTGTATATGCTATTTCACGGTCGCAGTGATAAATCTTTAAACCCTTCCCCCAATCACTTTTCGCATTTCGTTTACAATCGTTTAGGTCTAGATCGACGCAAAATCACTTAAATTATTGCGCGTAACTAGGAACAGCGAACAAAATAGTCGAAATAGAATTGAAAAGGCCAGAAACTAAAATTTATCAACAGATTTTTTTGTTTATTTTGAGTCTCACCGCGATTTCTCTGCTGTTGACTTGACTTTTGGCATATTCTATACTCGCCCTTTTTAATGAAAATTGCCCTCCGTGGGACCGCAAAATGCAAATTACGAAAGTGCAGTAAAATTATATTTTTATCATTTTCAACGTAATCGATGGTGCTGATTCTAATGGGAAACAAGAAAAACACGAAAATTAAATATAAGGATGGAAAACAGTACTTAATTAATATTCGCTCATGTTAAGAAAACTACAGTATGCCATCCATGGAGTTGTGTCATGCGGTGTGTCACGACATATATTTATTCAATGAAAAAAACGAATAATTTAATATTTCTTGGCATTATGTGTTTTTTGTAATGCTGAAATATTGTTCCGATGATCATAAAACGACATGACATTTTTTTCATTAAATAAATACTTTATTTATAAAGAAATCACCCTCGACTAAGTTTTGCAGTAGGCTGCACGCGCGCGGCATTCAATACAGCATGAAACGTATCATCATGAGAAAGCCTAGTGTCTGGCGCATCTAGTAATGTAAAAATCGTATTGAGGATTTGTCGAAAATTGCAGAAATTTTTATTTAAGTGAAGAAATCGAAGTAGGCTAAGTTTCGGGGCGTGTTGCGGGCGTATGGCAATCATTAGAGCGGAAAACGTAGTATGGTCAGAAAGTCTAGTGTTTAATGCTTCGAATAGTATGTAAATCGTAATGGGATATTCGAAATAACGTAGAAATATCGATCGAAAACAAACAACTTTGGTGAAAAAAAAACGAAGTAGGATAAGTTATGCAGCGTAATAAACAAAATGAACATGCAATAAAGCTCAAAGCGTAGTATCAGGAGGTAGATTAGCATCAGATGCGTCGAATAAATCACAATGGGTGAATTTAAAAAATTAAGTAAAATTCAATCGTGAATAAATAGATCCGGTATCAAAAAACCAGCGACGGCCGGGATATAGTTTACGGCTCTGCGGTTAGTATCACTAAATTTCTCAATGATTAAACTCCTTCTGACTCCTTTCAATCTGGATTTCCTAAACGTAAATCTTTCAATGGTCTCTTCGACGCACAACGCTTTCTCGTTGTTAGAGAACAGAGAAATAGTGTGCACAATGCAGAGGCCATTGAGAGAGGTTATGCTCCCTTTAAATTTTTTAAACTTATTTAAATATAGATCCTCTGCCACTGAGCTGAAACACATTCATATTATCTCTCTCTAATATCTGCCCATAATTCCTTTGATACTGTTTTCTTTGATTTCCGTAAGGTCTTTGAATCCATCGATCACAAACTTTTGCTTCACAAATTATCTTGTCTTAAATTTTCTAAACACATTATTCCCCTTCGACAGGGAGAGAGGGAGAGAGGTAGAGAGGGAGAGAGGGAGTGGGAGAGAGGGAGAGAGGGAGAGGGAGAGGGAGAGAGTGAGAGAGGGAGAGAGGGAGAGAGGGAGAGAGGGAGAGGGAGAGAGTGAGAGAGGGAGAGAGGGAGAGAGGGAGAGAGGTAGAGAGGGAGAGGGAGAGAGGGAGACTGTTCTTATCTTTCCTTCTGAATCTAACTTCTTTCGACTTGTTGCTCTCATTTCTATAGTTAGTAGGGTTGCCGTTGCGTAGGCGTAGTCGAATTTACCGCGCCCTCTTCCCATCTCTTGCCCCTCTCTCGTATTTCCCCGCACGAGAGAAGAGAGACTGCCAGAGGGTGCGTAGTCCCCGCACCTTTGCGGGAACTACGCACTATTTCTCGCCTCTCCCTGACTCTCTCCCTACTCTCTTCAGTCCACCCGCCTCGCCCCCATAGAGGCACGTTTGAAGACATATCTAACTCCCCTCTCATCTGAGAACTTAGCAGTCAACAGCAAAGTTTTAGCTCACATCGATCCGGTTTTGATTCTTTTTTGGAAGAGTTCATACGATCAAAACAAACGAAATCACATTCGTTCAAAATAATGACTCAAAAAATATTTGAAAAAATACTTTACTTTGTTTAGAATGATAATAAAAAATTAAACACATTATTTTTATCCGAACAGTGATATAAAAGTCATCAACGGAATCAACTGAATTCTGAAACGTGAAAATTATGATGCCATAACTATAAATAATGTCACTACTTTCACTACACTATGACTCATGACTATGACTTGTCACTACTTTCGTTCATAATTAGTTTATTCCACAACAATACTATTCAAATTGGTATAATACAATTACCAATTATTTCTATAATTATTGAGATGAATGTCCCTAGTATATCACGGATCTCCTGTAAAAGTGTATGAAGCCATTGCACAGAAAAAATTAACTTTTCTCTTTTTTTATTGATAATTGTTAGACTGGCCTAACTGAGTGCGAAAACAACATTTTGAAATTTTGTTTTTCGTAATTTGCATAATTATGCAATTTTTTTACCGTGAAATAGTGGAAAACGGAAAATGGCGACTTTCCAGGGTCTAAAAAAGCACATGGAAACTCGACAATTTGAATTCGCGGGCGCGAAAAAAGGTGCGGGAATTCAAATTCTGGCTTTCCAACTACGGTTTTCTGCGATTTAAAAAGGATGTAAAGTAGGAATTTAAGTTCTTACGCTTCATAAAGGTCGAAAAATGAAATTTCGGTTTTATATAAGTTTTATAACCGCAGAAAATCCAGTTAGAAAGTCAGAATTTGAATTCCCGCGCCTTATTCGCGCCCGCGAATTTAAATTTCGAGTTACCATTTTCGGTTTTCCAGTGTACTTTTTTAGATCCCGGAAAGTCGCCATTTTCCGTTTTCCACTATTTTTTAGTGCGCCATCACTCGCTTCGTTTTTGAGCAACCGTGTAAAATTGTTTTTCATTCGGTTCCTAATGACCTCCTCTACAAATAACTCAACTAAGGATATGGTCGGAAATGTTGTTCTTCATGTGTTTTTGTATGAAAACTGTTTTTTTGCATACAAAATGCGATTTTTCTCGAAATTTTTCTCTAAAGGATAAGAGTTTTATTACAGATTCGGATTCCCCGTCCTCGAATTGGGATATCCTGATATATCATTTAACCCAACTCTGTCCGCCCAATAGTGATACTGTATATCATCGTCCTGGACTAGTGCAATTTTCTCTCAAATCACATTTTTGATTGTAAACCAGCTCAAACTTATGTTAATGTACTCATTAGCATATTTAAACCCTGTATTTCGACCAGCCTTACAAAATTGTCTAAGAGGTTCGAATTCTCAACAACAACCATTTTTGAGATATGAATCGAAAACTGATTTTTAACGATTTTTCGCCTTTCTGACTTGATGCAACTTAAAAACACCAGCTTTTTCGTTTTGTTTTATGCTGTTTTACAAGGGAATGCTTGAGGAAGTGCAGAAGGGAGTAGGAATTGCCCCTCTCGCTGAATCATTTCATGTATTCCAACAGGCTCCAGTTCATAAGAAGCCCAGGCATTGCGTATTACGAAGAAGGGAGCGAGATACGATCCAAAGGCTAGACAGTTGGTCGCTGATCTCTTCGAGGATTACTTCACTCATTCGAAGAAACTTCGAGCGGAAGAGATAGAACGAAGAATGAAGGATAGAACTGATCCTTCTTCAGAACGAATGCCCCATGAACAGATTAAGAATTGCATTCGATCTATCGTTGCTGCTAAGAAGAAGGAAATGGAGGCTAAAGGAATCTATAGTAGAAGAAGAAGAGCGCTTCTGGATGATATGGAGAAGGATTTCGAAGAAGAAGATCTGCCCGTTGAGGAGGAAGTGGATGTGGTCGAGGATGAGAGAATGATAACATCGGATGCCATCTATGATATCTACAGTGATTTCTCATAGTTTTTCGACGGTTCTATGGATATTCTTGATTCAAACAGTTTCTTCGACCTTAACGATCAATAAACTAATATCAATAAATGATAAATAAGAACAGTGAAAATGAAAATGCAGAATAAAAAAAAAGATCTTCCACGAAAGAATTAAAAAATCGTTAAAAAATCAGTTTTCGATTCATATCTCAAAAATGGTTGTTGTTGAGAATTCGAACCACTAAGACAATTTTGTAAGGCTGGTCGAAATACAGGGTTTAAATATGCTAATGAGTACATTAACATAAGTTTGAGCTGATTTACAATCAAAAATGTGATTTGAGAGAAAATTGCACTAAGTCCAGGACGATGATATACAGTATCACTATTGGGCGGACAGAGTTGGGTTAAATGATATATCAGGATACCCCAATTCGAGGACGGGGAATCCGAATCTGCAATAAAACTCTTATCCTTTAGAGAAAAATTTCTAGAAAAATCGCATTGTGTATGCAAAAAAACAGTTTTCATACAAAAACACATGAAGAACAACATTTCCGACCATATCCTTAGTTGAGTTATTTGTAGAGGAGGTCATTAGGAACCGAATGAAAAAAATTTTTACACGGTTGCTCAAAAACGAAGCGAGTCACACTCATTTGAAGTTGACGGTAAAAAAAATGCATAATTATGCAAATTCCGAAAAACAAAATTTCAAAATGTTGTTTTCGCACTCAGTTAGGACAGTCTAACAATTATCAATAAAAAAAGAGAAAAGTTAATTTTTTCTGTGCAAAAAGGTTTTTACTTTCATACACTTTTACAGGAGATCCGTGATATGAGGTCATTCTATCACCAACAACCCCTCACCCTTTTCGGTCCGATTTGAGAGTCGTCATTCTCTAATTCATTCCCCCAAATCAATCCACAGGCTATCACGCCTCCTCTCTCTCCATCATATCAATCAGAAACCACCACAACTCTTCTCTATCCCTATTTATTGCAACTATATAATAAATAGTTCAATATCATCAAATCGTATTGCACTACAATTGTACCAAATAAGGGCAAGGGTAGTTATCCTCCGTTGTATACCACAATCAAAAACTCCTGTCGGGAGTCGTTACAGATAATAAGCTGTGAACGTTGTATGGAGGAGAAAATCCTACCGAATACCAGTTTTGCAGTCTGAATAATGCCAGGATTTGTGCGAATTTCTGCCATTTCATTCTGCCTTTCTGTCTGCTGTGCGGTCGACGTTTTCGTGGATTCTACTTCAATCAATTACTTTTTTCACTTTTTTAATACACATAAGTGCATTGGGCAAACGGATCCACACTAAAAACATTTAGATAATACCCCATTCAAGGCCGTGAAAAATGATAAAAATGTGAATCCTCTGATTCCTATGATTCCAATGATCATTGAGAGAAATTCAACTGTCCACAGTGTCCATACCAATACTATTTTGTACCATAATTGATTAGATTTCGCTCGAAAACCGTAGAACGAATGTCATTTCGTTTGGTTCAATCGTATCGACTCTTCCAATACTATTGTTGTGAAATAAACTAATTATGAACGAAAGTAGTGACAAGTCATAGTCATGAGTCATAGTGTAGTGAAAGTAGTGACATTATTTATAGTTATGGCATCATAATTTTCACGTTTCAGAATTCAGTTGATTCCGTTGATGACTTTTATATCACTGTTCGGATAAAAATAATGTGTTTAATTTTTTATTATCATTCTAAACAAAGTAAAGTATTTTTTCAAATATTTTTTGAGTCATTATTTTGAACGAATGTGATTTCGTTTGTTTTGATCGTATGAACTCTTCCAAAAAAGAATCAAAACCGGATCGATGTGAGCTAAAACTTTACTGTTGACTGCTAAGTTCTCAGATGAGAGGGGAGTTAGATATGTCTTCAAACGTGCCTCTATGGGGGGCGAGGCGGGTGGACTGAAGAGAGTAGGGAGAGAGTCTGGGAGAGGCGAGAAAGAGTGCGTAGTCCCCGCAAAGATGCGGGGACTACGCACTCTCTAGCCGTGGCGTGGCAAACTACGAAGTTAGGAAGGGAGAGAGTGCCTCTCACGGGTGATTGCTAGAGAGAAGGGAAGGGGTAGCAATAGGGTGCGTAGAATTCGCCCCCGTTCCTGCAACCCTAATAGTTAGTGTTATTTTAATTTCTCAATTTCAGTTGAATTATGGAGTTCAAGAAACGTCAAGAATATTCGATTGATGAAGAGGGAGAATTCTACCAAATCACTCAAGGTATGAGAGGATTCGTAAAAGGGTTATTGTAATGAATATTTCAGATGAATTTATTCATCGTTCTTATTACAGCCCTATAGTCCTTACATGGATGAAAGGGTTTGTTTTCATTTCTGTAATAAAAAAATCATACTGAAATTAAATTTCTTTTACTATTTTTTTCAATCTAATAATATTAAATTTCGAAATAAACCTAAAGAGAATAATTTTAAAATCTCTCTCACTCTCCCCCCTCTATCTCTCCCTCTCTCCCTCTCTCCCTTTCTCACTCTCTCCCTCTCTCCCTTTCCTCTCTCCCTGTCCATCTATCTCTCTCCTTCTCTCCCTCTCTCCCTCTCTCTCCCTCTCGCCTTCTCCACGTCTGTATTGAAAATCAAACAGAAATTAAATTAATTTTGTAAATATTTCAATGTAAAAATATTGAATTTAGAAACAAACGTATAGAGCAACAATTTGAGTATGACGCCCCATTGGGAGTTGTGGGTAATTCGTTCTTCTTCGAAAAGGTTAATTTCGAGATTGAAAAGTACAATGAAATCAATATTCAGGACAAAATAATAAAGAAAGCTGAACTAATAAATGATGGAATCGTAATCAAAGAATTAGTAAAGGTAAAAACAAATAATTTTATAAGTAGAAACTGAAATTGTTAATTTTTAAAAAAATTACAGATCGAAAATGGAATAAAAGTTTTTTTTCAAATGGCAGTGTCTCCATTATTTCATTGAAAGAGATAAAAACTGGAATTAAATATAATATTTCGATTGATGAATTAAAGGAATATGATGTACTTCTTGCACATGAGTGAGTAAGATTTTAACAATATATTCTATATTAAAGGGAGCGTTACCTCTCACAATGGCCTCTTCATTGCGCACACTATTTCTCTGTTCTCTAACAACGAGAGAGCATAATACGTCGAAGAGACCATTGAGAGAGGTTACGCTCCCTTTAACAAATTACTCTAAATGAATTTCCAGAAACTTCTTATTCGGTATAATTGATCATGTAAATTCTTCCTCCATTCGTCGATATCAATCAGATTCAGAAGAATATTTCGAGAAAAAAAGAATTACCAAGGGCATGTTTCAGTTATTCTGTCGATTTACATTAGAATGATTTCAGTTTTGTATTCGGTTTGTGGTATTCAGTAATTGGATCTTTTATTTGACTTTTGATGGAAGCTTAATATCAGTGAATATGAATGATTTATCATATGAAATTATAAAGACAAAGTAAGTGGAAATAAATAGAATTATTTGACGTTAAAGAAAATTATTCAAGTTTGGGAGATTTATCGAATACTGTTGGAATTGATGAGAATGGAATGGTGAATGTACAGACATATGATTATGGACGACCAGTTCATCTACTCACTGCTCATCTACCAGAGAAGTATATTGTAAGTTCAATATCTTTTTCACTCTCTCTTTCTCTCCCTCATCCTCTCTTTCTCGCTCTCTCTCTCTCTGTATCTCTCTCTCTCTCTCTCTCTCGCTCTCTCTTTCTCGCTCTCTCTCTGTATCTCTCTCTCTCTCTCTCTCTCTCTCTCACCCTCTCTCGTTTCCCCCTATCTCTCGTTCTTTCCTCTCTATCTTACCCGCGCTCTCCCTCTCGTTTTTCTTTTCAGTGTTATATTTTCAGAACCAAGCTAATAAGAAGAGAATTGAAGAACTCGAAAGAAAAGTCGAAACTGGACAAAAAGAGAAAGAAGAACTTTTGAAGACTAAAAATTTACTTGAAAAGAGACTAGAAATCGAAGAACAGAATAGAAGTGAACTAAAAAGAAGACTAGAAGATAAGGAGAAGAAAGAAGAAGAACTAGAGAAAAGAAATGCAATAATGGAAATAGAAATGAAAGAATTACAGCTGAAATATAATAAACTACTAGTCAGAGTAAGTTATACTGGAATGATGTCGGATGAGAACCGACTGGATAAGAACTCTTTTTAACCCAAATTTTCGCTAATCATGAGTAGGTCAGTCCGATATTTAATATATTTAAAGGGAGTGTTACCTCTCTCAATGTCATCTTCATTGTGCACAATATTTATCTGTTCTCTAACAACGAGATAGCATTGCGCGTCGAAGAGACCATTGAGTGAGGTTACGCTCCCCTTAATATCGGAATGACCGGTGTAAAATTTGGGATAAAATAACAGTTCTTACCAGTCGGTTCTCATCCGGGATTATTGTACTCTCTTCGATAGTTTCCAAAAGAAACGAAAACCACAAGGGAGTGCGGATACAGTAGAGGGCCTTCTTTGAAGGCTACGAGCCCTCAAATAAAAGATGTTCATTTGGCTTCAGAGAGTATGCATAAACCGTATTCTCTCAAGTTAAATAAAAGTAAAAGAATCTTTTTCACCCAAATGGGCGCCTTTTATTTTGCGCTAGCGATTTCGAAGTTGCGCGGCAGAGACTTATATGCGTCGAAGATTAGTTTAGTGAAGAATAGAATGAATTATTATAAAGTCAATCGCAGCAAACTGATGTCGTATGCGCATAAACCTGTTACTTGAACAGCGAATACAACAATATATCTATGGATACTCTGAAATTATGCGAGAATATCTTACTATGAGAATCATTTCCTCATTGCACATTTCATTTAACGATAAGACAATATAATTGAAAAATGAATGAATTAATATAAAGAGACACGGGCTGACGGACTTTATGAAAGTTGCGCTCAACTAGGATCAGTGGAACCATCTCTTTTCACTACAGATCCACCGTTTAGTTGATCTCGATATAGTATTTAAATGTAATGTAAAAAGACATGATGCTCAATTCAAAAATATTAATGAAATGAAGTGTAAATACTTCCAATACAGTGCCAATTGATAAATACAAGAACAATAAATTAGAAGTCTGCATAGATAATTAGTTCCCTCAAATAATGGTTCGCAAAGCGGCAATACGCATTATTTGTCTTTGCCGTCAATCGCTAGCGCAAAAATAAAAGGCGCCCATTTGGGTGAAAAAGATTCTTTTACTTTTATTTAACTTGAGAGAATACGATTTATGCACTGTTACACTAACATTTGTCAACTTTATGCGATTCTTCTACTTTTATTTAACTTGAGAGAATACGGTGCATACTCTCTGAAGCCAAATGAATATCTTTTATTTGAGGGCTCGTAGCCCTCAAAGAAGGCCCTCTACTGTATCCGCACTCCCTTGTGGTAGGGGTTCTTTTAGTTTTATTGAATCGCGGTGGAAACCGCGATTTAAAATCATTGTAGAAAGTGTTTTTTTTTGCACTAAACTTAAGATATTAAATGCTAAACATTGTTAGAATACAATAAATATAATATATTACAATAGATAATAAATATTCTTTTATCACACATACCCGTCCATCCTAGAAAAAAAATTTATTAGCATTTAATATATTAAGTTTTGAATAAGGGATAATGTATTACATAGTTAAATATGCTCTATTATTCATGGTATTTCAAATACATGTATGTACGATCCGTATCATTTGATACGTCTACTATCGACGACATATCGATTGAATACACTTGTGATAGGATATTTTTGACACATTTGCTACAAAAATCGATAGTGGCCATTCCGTCAATTTTTAGTGAAATCGTTTAGTGAAGATCGGAGGGTCAGATCGACTGACCCACCGCAGTTGATCTGACCCTCCGAACCGGGTTACGGTAGATTACTGTAGTTTACAATAGCCGAAAATGAATTCGCACAAGTAGTGGCTGTTCTGACAATTTTTAGTGAAATCTGACCCACCGAACTTAATCTGACCCACCGAACTGGGTTACGGTAGATTACGGTAGTTTGCAATAGCTCATAATGATTTCGCACAAGTAGTGGCTGTTCTGACAATTTTTTAGTGAAATCTGACCCATCGCACTTGATCTGACCCACCGAAACGGGTTATGATAGATTACTGTAGTTTACAATAGTTGGAAATGATTTCGCACAAGTAGTGGATGTTCCGACAATTTTTAGTGAAATCTGACCCACCGCACTTGATCTGACCCACCGAACCGGGTTACTGTAGATTACTGTAGTTTATAATAGTTGGAAATGGTATCGCACAAGTAGTGGCTGTTCCGACAATTTTAAGTGAAATCTGACCCACCGCATTTGATCTGACCCTCCGAACCGGGTTACGGTAGATTACTGTAGTTTACAATAGGTGATAATGATTTCGCACAAGTAGAGGCTGTTCTGACAATTTTTAGTGAAATCTGACCCATCGCACTTGATCTGACCCACCGAACCGGGTTACGGTAGATTACTGTAGTTTTTCCAGTTAATCTGCTCACTGCTCAACTCTCTCTCTCTCTCCTTTGCTTTTCTTTTCCTCGTAATATTATATTTTCAGGACCAAGCTAATATGAATAAATTGATCGATACGAATAAGAAGAGAATTGAAGAATTAGAAAGAAGACTAGAAGATCAGAAGAAGAAAGATGAAGAACTAGAAAGAAGACTAGAAGATAAAGAAAAGAAAGAAGAAGAAATAGAGAAGAGAAATGGAGTAATGGAAATAGAAATGAAAGAATTACAACAGAAATATAATAAACTACTAGTCACAGTAAGTTATACTATGTTTCGAAAGTAAATGATAAACAAAGAAAAAACATTTTACACACTCTCTCGCCTCTTCTCTTCTCTTTTCGCCACTATTCAGCACTACATAATTAACACATCTAATTAAGAGTCCGGATCTGTAAGAATCGACCATTTCGGCCAAATTTCGGACATCGCGCCAAGAATTATGATTCAGGCTTTGAAAACTCGATTTTCATATTTTTTTTCAACCGAACAAGCTATTGTCCAAATTTCTTCGGCATTGTGTTAGGCATGCCCAATGTGCACTAAAACACTATCGAGATTGATTTTAAGCATTAAAAAAAAAACTGATTTTTTACTCGAATTTTCGGTTTTTTCGATTACTCGGCATCTGAATTTCAATTCCGCATAAGTTCTCTAGCACATTCATGGAGCACAACTACTAGTTCATGTAACCCTGCTAGGCGGAAATCGATCTTGGATTGCGCGTGTCGGAAAAAATCGATCTGAGTGTTTCCAACTTGACTCAGAATCGTTATTTCATGATTTTTTTGCTGTTTTTTTCCAAACGATTAGTGCGGAATTGTGGTCTACTCAAAGTTTAAAGGTGAGACTAGTAAAATGACACAAGAAGCCCATCACTTCGATCAATATGAAAATTTCGATTTTCATTACCCGGGGATCATGATCGAAAATTTCAAAATTTCTCAAGTTTGAAATGTTTTCATTTATGCCTCTCTCCCCCTTCAAACTCTCTCCCTCTCTCCGTCTCTCCTTCTCCCCCTTCTCCCTCTCCCCCCCTTCTCCCTCTCTCCCCCTTCTCCCTCTCTCCCCCTTCTCCCTCTCTCCCCCTTCTCCCTCTCTCCCCCTTCTCCCTCTCTCCCCCTTCTTCCTCTCTCTCCCTTCTCCAGAAGCAAATCACAAGGATCAGTTTGAAAATTTCGATTTTCAGGATTCCGGGTCATGGTAGAAAATTTCAAAATTTTTCAAGTTTGAAATGTTTTCATTTATATTGTAAAGTACTAATGACGTGAAAAATATTCATCCAATGATCAATGGCTGATCTCTCCTTTCAACCATTTTTCGAAAAGTTTCATGTTGAATGCGTGCGAAAAAGTCAGAATTGTGCTTGAATCAGTTTCCAACTTACTTTCTATAACATTCTGTCATAGTACTTTGCAATATACATAATCAATATGAAAATCGTTTATTTTTGAAAATTCAAAAAATTCAATTTCAGTGCCTACTTTTTCGGCAAATTCCAGAAATATTACAGTTTTTCGACTCGAATGCTGCGACAATGAGCAAATGACAATGACAATGTGACGTTTGATGATGAGTAAACATATTAGAACTGAAATCCCGGCATTCGGCTCACTTTTGAAAAAATCGATTTCGATGACCCCGGTCATGGCAAAAAAAAACTGAATTTTCGAAAAACAACGATTTTCATATTGATTATGTACATTGTAAAGTACTATGACAGAATGTTACAGAAAGCAATTTGGAAACCGATTCAAACACAATTCTGATTTTTAGCACGCATTCAGTATGAAAATTTCTGGAAAATGGTTGAAAGGAGAGATCAGCCATTGAGCATTGGCTGAATATTGTTCACATCATTAGTACTTCACAATAAGCCGCATAAATGAAAACATTTCAAACTTGAGAAATTTTGAAATTTTCGATCATGATCCCCGGGTAATGAAAATCGAAATTTTCAAATTGATCGAAGTGATGGGCTTCTTGTGTCATTTTACTAGTCTCACCTTTAAACTTTGAGTAGACCACAATTCCGCACTAATCGTTTGGAAAATACAGCAAAAAAATCATGAAATAACGATTCTGAGTCAAGTTGGAAACACTCAGATCGATTTTTTCCGACACGCGCAATCCAAGATCGATTTCCGCCTAGCAGGGTTACATGAACTAGTAGTTGTGCTCCATGAATGTGCTAGAGAACTTATGCGGAATTGAAATTCAGATGCCGAGTAATCGAAAAAAACCGAAAATTCGAGTAAAAAATCAGTTTAGGAAATGCTTAAAATCAATCTCGATAGTGTTTAAGTGCACATTGGGCATGCCTAACACAATGCCGAAGAAATTTGGACAATAGCTTGTTCGGTTGAGAAAATATGAAAATCGAGTTTTCAAACTTGGCGCCCACCTGGCGCGACGCTTTCTACTGGTAGGGTCACTTTGGTTCCATTTTGTAATCAGAGTCCAAGGTGCCCTATACCCATAAATTGGAGTGGCCTGAATCAAAAATCTTGGCGCGATGTCCGGACCATGGTCGAGTCTTACAGATCCGGACTCTTAACGCATCTATTTTCAGATTTCAAAATTGGATGAGAAGAAATAATTTCTAATTGAGCCAAGAAAATTGTTTCCTAATTCTTTGGGTCAAATCGATAACAGAGCTCGGACAATTTTATTCTCTTTGTATCATTCATTATATTATTATTTCCATATTTAAATCAAAAATAAAGGGAAAAAACAAGATATTGTCACTTTTCGCACTCGTTTATTTCTTTTATATAAATAATAAAATAAATAACTCTACAAAATCGTTTGTTCAATATAAAAACAAAGAGAATTCACATTTGTACAATGAGTATTATTGATTACCTTTGCTGTCAGAATCGGTTAAAGGGAGAGTAACCATTGTCAAATGCAGTATGTTAATTCCCCCCCCCCCCCCCCCCGGAAAAGGGAAAAAGATTTTATTCAAATTCCGACCAAATGACCACTTATCGTTTAAACAATTTTTTGACCTTTTCAAGATTCCTTAATTCTAGCGAAATAGTGGACATGGATGATCCAAGTGTGGCTAACATTTAACGGATGGTATCAAATGGCTCGCTCTCCTTTAAGACGCGTGGCGCAACCAAAAATTCCGAAGTGACCATTCCTCTCTTCCATAATATAATTTCTGATTTTAAATTTACGTAAGCAATTGGCCAGCTTATGGTTGGAGGGCACATATGTGGGATACACATAACCTAGTTGTTGATTGATTTTTGTAAAATCAAGCGAGAGAGAGCCGGAAACAAATTGGACTTCAGATCTAGATTTTTATTTTGGACAAACGTGTGAGGCATACTCATATTTAGGGAGAAGTCCGAATCGATGTTTCTGTGGGATATGTAGAGGGGGGCACTAGTTAGTGATATGCACCAGCGCAGAGAGCTCCGTTCAAAACGAAGCGAGAAACAAAAGTGCAAACACAGCACTATCAAATTCAAAAAGACTTATGGCACAACCTAATATTTCAATGTAAAAATATTGAATTTAGAAACAATCGTATAGAGCAACAATTTGAGTATGACGCCCTATTAGGAGTTATGGGTAATTCGTTCTTCTTCGAAGAGGTTAATTTCGAGATCGAAAAGCTCAATAAAATCAATATTCAGGACAAAATAATAAAGAAAGCTGAACTAATAAATGATAGAATCGTAATCAAAGAATTAGTAAAGGTAAAATCAAATATTTTTATAAGTAGAAACTGAAATTGTTAATTTTTAAAAAAAATACGGATTGAAAATGGAATAAAAGTTCTTTTGACATTTGATTGTCTCTATTATTTCATTGAAAGAGATAATAATGCAAATGTTTCATTTGCTATTCCAGTAAATGAAGATTATAGATCTAAAAATGGAATTAAATTTAATATTTCGATTGATGAACTTAAGAAATATTATCGAATTCTTGTACATGAGTAAGTAAGATTTTAACAATATATTCTTTATTAATAAATTACTCTAAATGAATTTCAAGTAACTTCTTATTCGGCATAATTGATCATGAAAATAATTCTTCCTCCATTCGTCGATATCAATCAGATTCAGAAGAATATTTGGAGAAAAAAGAATTACCATACGTTTGTTTTAGTTATTCGATCGATTTACATTAGAATGATTTCAGATTAATCGATCAGTGATATTCAGTAATTGGATCTTTTATTTAAATCGTGGTGGAGATTTAATATCAGTGAATATGTATAATCTTTCATATGAAATTATAAAGACAAAGTAAGTGGAAATAAATAGAATTATATGAAGTTAAAAGAAATTATTCAAGTTTGGAAAAATACTCGAATATTGTTTTAATTGATGAGAATGGAATAGTGAATGTACAGACATTCTGGAACTGGATCCCAATTCATCTACTCACTGCTCAACTGCCAGAGAAGTATATTGTAAGTTCAATATCTTTTTCCTCTCTCCCTGTCTCTCTCTAAATCTATCTCTCTCTTCTCTCTCTCTCTCTCTCTCTCTCTCTCTCTCTCTCTCTCTCTCTCTCTCTCTCTCTCTCTCTCTCTCTCTCTCTCTCTCTTTTTCCCTCTCTCTTTTCTCTCTCTCTTTTCCTTCTCTCTTTTCTCTCTCTCTCTATTTCTTTTCCCTCTCTCTCTTCTCTCTCTCTCTCTCTCTCTCTCTCTCTCTCTCTCTCTCTCTCTCTCTCTCTCTTTTCTCTCTCTCTCTCTCTCTCTCTTTTCTCTCTCTCTTTTCTCTCTCTCTCTTTCTCTCTCTCTTTTCCTTCTCTCTTTTCTCTCTCTCTCTCTCTATTTCTTTTCCCTCTCTCTTCTCTCTCTCTCTCTCTCTCTCTCTCTCTCTCTCTCTCTCTCTCTTTTTCCCTCTCTCTTTTCTCTCTCTCTCTTTTCCCTCTCTTTTCCCTCTCTCTTTTCTCTCTCTCTCTCTTTTCCCTCTCTTTTCCCTCTCTCTCTCTTTTCCCTCTCTTTTCCCTCTCTCTCTCTTTTCCCTCTCATTTCCCTATCTCTCTTTTCCCTCTCATTTCCCTCTCTATCCCTTTCTCCCTCTCTCCCTCTCTCTTTCTCTCCCTCTTTCTTCTTTGATTTTCTTTTCCGCGTAATATTATATTTTCAGAATCAACCTAATATGCCTAAATTGATCGATACGAATAAGAAAAGAATTGAAGAACCCGAAAGAAAAGTCGAAACTGAACAAAAAGAGAAAGAAGAACTTTTGAAGACTAAAAATTTACTTGAAAAGAGACTAGAAATCGAAGAAAAGTATAGAATTGAATTAGAAAGAAGACTAGTAGATCAGAAGAAGAAAGAAGAAGAACAAGAAAGAAGACTAGAAGATAAGGAGAAGAAAGAAGAAGAACTAGAAAGAAGACTAGAAGATAAGGAGAAGAAAGAAGAAGAACTAGAAAGAAGACTAGAAGATAAGGAGAAGAAAGAAGAAGAACTAGAAAGAAGACTAGAAGATAAGGAGAAGAAAGAAGAAGAACTAGAAAGAAGACTAGAAGATAAGGAGAAGAAAGAAGAAGAATTAGAAAGAAGACTAGTAGATCAGAAGAAGAAAGAAGAAGAACTAGAAAGAAGACTAGAAGATAAGGAGAAGAAAGAAGAAGAACTAGAAAGAAGACTAGAAGATAAGGAGAAGAAAGAAGAAGAATTAGAAAGAAGACTAGTAGATCAGAAGAAGAAAGAAGAAGAACTAGAAAGAAGACTAGAAGATAAGGAAAAGAAAGAAGAAGAACTAGAAAGAAGACTAGAAGATAAGGAGAAGAAAGAAGAAGAACTAGAGAAAAGAAATGCAATAATGGAAGTGAAAATGGAAGAATTACAGCAGAAATATAATAAACTGCTAGTCAGAGTAAGTTATACTAGAATCATGTCGGATGAGAACATGCTGTATAAGAACTATTTTAACCAAATTTTCGCTAATCATGAGTAGGTCAGTCCGATATTTAATATATATATAATATCGGAATTACAGTGAACGGCGCAAAATTTAGGATAAATAGCAGTTTCCATCCAGTCGGTTTTTATTCGGTTGGTTCTCATCCGGCATAGTTCCGTTATACTCCGTTATAGTTCAAAAGTTACGAAAAGAAATGAAACAGAGAATACTCTCATAGTTTTGCACACTCTCTCGCCTCTTTTTTCTTTTGCTTTCGTGACTTTTGAGTACTATATAATTATTTTCAGATTTCAAAATGGGATGAGAAGAAATAATTCCTAATTGTGTCAAGAAAATTTTTCCTAATTCTTATGGTCAAATCGATATCCAACCTAGGAAAATTACTCGGACAATTAAATTCTCTTTGTATCCTCCATTCTACTTTTTTTTCAGTCTTATATTCAAAAATAAAGGAAAATGAGATAAATCATTATCACTGAGTCCATTTCCAAACCATGCATATCAATCTAATTTAATTTATTTAATTTATCTTACATTAAATAAGTGTGACAGCAAGTGATAAATAAATAGCGTGAATTCTAATGGGTAGAGTCGAGGGGGACCGGAGAGAGGGAGGGAAGGAGCTCACTGTATATAGTCGCTTCTGAGTTCAAAGATCATATTGCGATAGATCTATATTAGGGTGGATGAGGCCCTAAGCGAGAAGAGGACCGCCTTGTGACAGTAGAGACAGACTGACATGAACACGAAGGGCTAAAACAGGAGAATCCTTACAAGTCGAAGGATGGGAGGCCTAGTTTTTTGAAACAAGGCTTGGGGAGGGGAGGATAAAAGTTTAGCTTTTATTATGGGTATTGATTGGGATATCATTACCCTCTTCACTTTTCTTAGTCTCTTGTTAGTACATTAGTACAATACATTTTCTTAGTACATACATATTTTTGAAATCTTTTTCTTCGCTTTCATAATGTGTCTCGTTTCGTGCACAGGCACGTTGATAAAATAATATTATATATTTTAATAGTAATATTATAATATTTTATAGATAATATTATATATATTTACACACTCAGTTGTTGTATCTTCGATATTTTCTCGAGAATTGCAATCATTCATTTGATCGACTGTCCAGTCGTCTTACTCCTTACAATTAAGTACACGATACGCATTTATTTATTTTTTATACCCATCGTGCCAATGTATTTACATAAGTCTCTATATTGTATAAGCATACATGCTACTATCAAGTACAATGTAATCTCTGCCATCAAGTGTAATCTCTGCCTTCTTTCTTACCTTCCTACTTTATCATATTTTTCAAATATTAAATTATTAATCTTAAAATACCCTCCGAGGTCAGGTAAAATTTATTATTATTATTATCATACATCGTAAAGATGTTTCAACAAGTGAGAAAAAAGAGTTAAAATTAGGAAATTTGCTTACGGAGAGAATAAATGGAGAATTGACTGAGGGAAATGGGGGGGGCATCCACAATACAATCGTTATGATGCTTCGTGAAGCGGAGGCGGGAGAGTTGGCGGTGCGCGAGAAGGTGGAGGTGGATATCCACGAGAGAGGCATTTACGATCGCTCTCTTGGTGGATAGCAGGGCTGGGATTTTTTGTTTGGTTTTTTTTTTGGGTTTTTGAGAATTTTTTGTTTGGTTTTTTCTGCAAAATCCAAAAAAATAACAAAAAAAACGGATAAAGAAAATTTACACAAATTTGCTTGAAAAGTTAGTTTATGATCATTTTTGTTGTTCATTTTTCACCGTAAGGCAATATTGGTGAGTATAATATTACGGAATAGTGTTAAAGAAGGGGAGTTTATTTTTGAGTGACTATACTATAGATGACATCTACCTGAATACAAAACCAATATTATCTCAAATTATGGATGCCCCGGAATATCGTGATCCGAGCAGAAAGTTCGTTGTTGCGCAAAGGAAATGCCAGGGCCAATGCGGCCTTTCGAATTTGAAAGCTGAATATATAGAAAATGGCAAACTGGAAACGAACCCATGTGGCGCGGTTACAAGCGCTGATTACTAACCACTGAGCTACACGGGCTACGCTTTTGGCCTTTCGAATCTATTAGAGAATACAGAATGCCACATAATTGGTCCCACGTTCTTCATGCTAATAACGCACCCTCAATTTCCTGACCCCTACCTTAACTAATCAATAAAATGCTGCCGATAACAAATCGATCACGAATTTATCTTCTATATTTGTTTTAGTTGTTGATTTTAAGTAATTTGACTGTATCGTCCAAGATACAAATATATCAATTTATTTCTCTGTTTCGATTGTATATCTCTTTAACTCCGCCTATTGATCCCCTCTCGATTCAACATGGAGATTCATCTCTCATCCATTCACATACATGTCTTGAACCTCAATAAAGGTATTTCATATCTATTCTGTTTGTGAGCTGTACCACCGAAATATTGGTGCATCGGCTAAATTTTTTTTCATTTTTTCTTGTATTCTTTGTCCGTGTTTTCACTGTTGTTCTTTGTTCACATTTTTTTCTTAGAGAACTTGAGACATTCCTCAAGTCCATACAGTTCATAAACAACATTCCATACGTCAAATTCCCTTGGAGAAAAGATCCATATGTTCATCTCAAAAATAATATGAAAATATCAAAGGCAGTTTTGTGGAAACTATACGAAAACTATGGATCAAAAGAAATATGGGAAAAACTTAACGAGATATTCCAAGGACAAATCAAAGAAGGCATTCTTGAAATTGCACCGGACAATCCAGGGGTCCATGCAATCTATCAAAGTTTGCGAGAAACTTCGAAGGAAAGTTCGCAGGTTGCCCGAAAAGTTCGCACTAAACTTGCGAAGAAAGATGCGAACTTTTCTTCGAACTTTCATCTTACCCCTATCTGGGGTATGGGGGTTATATAGTAGTATTAGAGAGTTCGGCGTACCCCAGACGGGTTTGGTGTACAACTAAACTACCGGGCTTTGGGCGGTGCTCAGCCGGTTTAAACATATACCAAGTTAACTCATTAGTGAAGCCACCATAATCTACAGTAATCCACCTACCGTAACCTACAGTAGCCGAGTTCAGTGGGTCAGATTGATTCCACTGGGTCAGATTTAGTAATTATCGCGGGAATAAGCACTGTGTTCGCGAATATGATTATGCACCATCGTAAACTACCGTAACCCGGTTCGTAGGGTCAGGGGTCCGTCCAATCTGTCAAAAAAGATGCGAAGAAAGTTGCGAAGAAAGTTCGCAACTTTCGACGCAACTTTCGACGCAAGTTTTCTCTAAATCTCTCGAAATACACACTCTCTAGTACTCTCTAACAACTTTCGATCGAAAGTTGCGTCGAAAGTTGCGACGAAAAGATGCGTCGAAAGATGCGAACTTTCTTGTGAGGTCGGTTAGAGCAGACGAGAGAGTGTGCATTTGAAGAGGAGCAGAAAAAGTAAACGGAGCTTTACATAAAGTTGCGTCGAAAGTTTAATTTACAAAAGTGATAGTGTGATGATTAAATTGTGGTTACTCAACTCTCGATGAAAGTGTGCTCAATAATTTATAAATATTTTTTGTGAAAACACTTATTATTTAGACGAAAACTGCACAGGAAATCGTGTGCATTCTCAGTCACACTCGTCCGAATTTTATGAGAGCGCGGAGCAGCTGAAAAACATGTTCGAACAGCGGGGGGGGGGGGAACACACGCGTCGCGACCGCGCGCACGACTTTACCAGTTCACTGTTCTTTCACTCTTTCTTTCCGCTCTTTCCGTTCTTTCCGCTTTCCGATCGCATTTATCCGTAACAGGATGAATTTAGGTTACTCAAGATGGGTTCGCGACGACCAGCACACGTATCGGCTCTCCCAACCAAGACCGCTCGTCACGTCAAGCTCGTCGACAACCTCAACTACTTCTCAAGATGCATCTTTGTGTTGAATATGCCGTCCTCGGGCAGCTACAGTCGTCAGGTAGTCTTATTATTTTTAATTTTTACGCTTTCTTGTATCAATTGCATACTCTTGTACACGCTTGTTGTGAAATACACTCTCCTCTCTGTCTTACTCTCCTCTCTGTCTCACTCTCCTCTGTGCCTCACTGTCCTCGCTGCCTCACTGTCCTCTCTGCCTCACTCTCCTCTTTGTCTTTCTCGCGACACGCTTCTTGTGAAATACCCTCTCCTCTCTGTCTTACTCTCCTCTCTGTCTCACTCTCCTCTCTGTCTCACTCTCCTCTCTGTCTCATTCTCCTCTATGTCTCACTCTCTTTCTCGCGATAGGGTGCGCGCATTTCACTCTCTTTCTCTCTTACTCTTTTTTACCCTTATTTTTAAAATCCACTGTTCATTTGACTTTCCCAATGCTCTGATTACATTTCTCTTGTGTAGTTCCACTCTATATTTCTTCTGGTTAGCTTATTTTCTCATTAGTTTCTTATTTACACTTGTTTTCACCGCTTCCCTTTTCACTCTCTCAATTTCACACACTCTCTCACCTCCTTCCCTCTCTCTAGCGCTCTAAGTTCCTCTCTGTCCGTATCCGTGAAAAAAGACTGGCGCTCATACTTTTTCACGGATACGGACACGAATCGCCCGAATCCGATATGAAAAAAGAGTTCGTACCCATTGCCCTCCGTATGTCTGGATTACCGAGACAGTGAGCGGCCCTATTTAGAGCGATCTATGTTGTTGTTGTTTTACTATACCTTATAACAGGCGTGAAACTATCAAATCGTTATCATCCCTCTATCTCTATGTCTGCGCCAATCCCGAACCTTCTGCCTGTAGTTCTCTCCCAGTTGTAAGCATACAAGAATAGCACAGTTGTGATAAAAATGCGTGTATATCTTTCCTCTTTCGTAGTAATAATAACTTATTGATTGGTGATGTATTTTATGCCAACCGTTCGATTCAATACTCCAAATTTCAGCATGATGTTCGGTCGTTCTGCCCTCAGCGCTATTTGCATCACAGTCCTCCCACATCTCGCCTATGTTCTTCTCAACTTGAACAACCTCCGTCCCGCTGAGTCCCTCGCCCTCAGTGAAGAGGTCCAGGCCGAAATCGATGAGATCCGCGGCTCCAGCAAGTATAAAGATCGTGCAGAGGGAAAACAAGGTACGATGACTTGTATCGATCGATATCATAACAATTATTGATTGATTTGAGGTTGAAAACATGTACGTACCCGAGCTGATCTTTGGTACGCTGCTCACATCGTCCAATTACGGGTGGTTGTAACGGATACGGAGCTAAGCTGTGTAATATCTTCTCCACTGAATTCACTCTCGAAACCAGCAGCAAGGATTACAAGAAGGCTTTCAAACAGGTAATCGATAATGTATCATGATCTACAGAATCTATCGATTCTTCAAAATATATTCTACGGCTTTATTGATTTGTTCGTTTACAGACCTGGAAGAACAATATGACCAAGGATGAGGATGCCGAAGTGAAAGCTACTTCCGGTGATGACTACACTAAGGTACTTATCGATTTATCGATCCATTATTGATTGATTTCTCTAATCTCCATATTGGTTTAGGTAATATTCAAGCCTGATTTGAAGAAATTCAAGATGTCCGAGCTGGATGATGATATCACTGCTCTCATGTATCGGTAAGATCGTAAATTAGTTTATTTTTTTAAATTTAAAAAAAAAATATTGATTTTTCAGTCGTGCCTACGATATCGCTGGTGCTGCTCGCGGAGTCAAGGTCTACCTGAATAACAAGCTCATTCCTGTAAGTTACCGTAATTCCGAGATACCGTAATCATAGTAATGATGTACAGGTAACTGGCTTCAATCAGTACGTTGAGCAGTACACGAAGAATGAGGTTGATGGACAGGGCGAGCCGCTGAAAGTGTGCTATGAACAGGTATTGATTGATTTGAAATATTTATTGATTGTGAGGGTTACGGTAGCCGACGTGCTGTCTATGATGCCATAAAACAAACCTACACAACGATCTTATTTGATAAACTGCGCAGCGATGTGCAGTGCTGTGAATTACCGAGACCTGAGATTAAAACAACGAAAAAACAATGTAAGTGAAGTTGAGAAAGTTTGTAAAAATTAGCAAAAAAATTATGATGGGGTGGGAAAAGAACTAGGGGGTATAGGGATGCTAGTCAGATGCGCTCCCGATTGAGCCCTCGAGGCAGATGTTCAAACTATCTAACAGCGCGTAGAGTATTTTAGCCCACTTCCTGGTAATACACAGGGCATTTTAGCCGTGAATTTGAAAATGCATCGATCGAAAAAATTGATTAGCAGGTCCGCGGTGCAACTTCTGAAACCACCATTGGCCATCTCCCCCTCAACCATAGACAATCATGTGTGTCGCTTTCGGAATCATGTACGTTTCCAGTTGTGCTTCCCTTGTGAGACACACCTTGTTGGACTACCTATCCTATTCTCGATTCTTAGCTTTGCTCTACAATATCCTCATATCGATCAATATTGATTATCCATCATTGTAGGTGAGTGATCGTTGGGAGGTGGCTCTTACCGTACTCGACAAGGGCTTCCAGCAAGTCTCGTTCGTTAATTCCATCGCCACTATCAAGGTATGCCAAAATAATATAATAATAATAATTTATTCCTTCAAAATGATGAGCAATTAATCAATGAATAATGCCGATTCAGGGTGGTCGACACGTTGACTATGTTGCCGATCAAATGGTCCAGAAGCTAATCGATACGATCAAGAAGAAGGTTGGCAAGAGTACGGTACAAGTCAAGCCTTTCCAAGTATGTTTCTGATCATTTTGACGATTTATTGATTGATGGATTCACATTATCGATTGATCATTTACAGGTGAAGAATCACATGTGGGTCTTCGTGAATTCTCTCATTGAGAACCCCACCTTCGACTCGCAGACCAAGGAGACCATGACCCTCTAGTCGAAGAGTTTCGGATCCAAGTGTGAGATCTCGGACAAGTTTGCCAAACAGGTACTTTGTATTCTGTAGTTTGGTTAACGATTTATGCGACTGACCTACCGTACTTGTTCAAGGCCATACTTTTTCGGTGTCCTCACTGTATTTTATTTATCGATTCGATTCGATTCATGGTTTAGAAAGTTAGAAGTAGAGTAGTAGAAGGTTTAGAAAGGTGGGTCGATTTAGAAAATCGTTATTTTTCGCTTAAATTGTAATCTTTCACATAAAAAAATGAGCCTTATATAGTGGGTCGACCATTAAAATGAGGCGTATATAGTGGGTCAATCCTCTCATTGTGAGGATTGACCTAAAATGTATGTTCAAGGCTCAAGCGTGCGACATTGTGGACTCTCTCGTGGGTGCGCTTCAAGCAGACGGAGATTGTGGACAAGAAGTGCAACAGCAAGAAGACGAGCAAGATGAAGGTGGGAGCAGATTGGTCGATTAGTTGATTCATTGATTGATTTTCTGCATTATTAATTTATTGATTTTTTTCTGAAATTATTGATTAAATGATTACCGCATCTTTGTAGGGCATCCCCAAGCTCGAGGACGCCAACGACGCCTGAACCAAGAACTCTCATCTGTGCACGCTCATTCTCACCGAGGGAGACTCAGCCAAGACGCTCGCTGTATCTGGTAAGTATCGATTGTAATATCGATTAATTGATTTATTGCCGTAGTATTGGCTGTACTGTAATCATACGTGGGCGGTATTGTCGCTAGCGTCAAGACCCATCCGATTTTAGCATCCGACCCACCCCATTTTCTCAAAAATCACCCGGGGGATGGGATATATATCTGTTAGATAAGTCTTTTGAAGTATGTCCGTCGATATCGATTACACTCAGAGAAAAAACCCTTAAATGCAAGGGTTTAAAACCCTAGTTGGCATGCTGCGCTGTATATAACCCTTACGGGTAAGGGTTTCGAAACCCTTACCCATAAGGCTTTCAACTAGGGTTTGAAACCCTTAGTGACCTCGAAAAGACGCTGAATTAAAGTTGCAAAAGATTTTGATCATAGCAGGAATCGAACAGGCGGAGGCGCACCCCTTCGCACGCTACCCAAGCGCTTTACCCACTGTGCTACACTGACATGCTGTTACACGCACAGAACTCATATGTCATACAAAGGGGAGGCGTGGGGCCTTACAAATAAGGGTTTCAAACCCTAGTTGGCGCTCTGGCCAAACCCTTAATAGTAAGGGTTTTGTCTCTGCAATTCCTTAG
Source organism: Parapristionchus giblindavisi (assembly GCA_943737045.1). Lineage (NCBI taxonomy): Eukaryota > Metazoa > Nematoda > Chromadorea > Rhabditida > Diplogasteridae > Parapristionchus > Parapristionchus giblindavisi. Next base: position 44,350 of record CALSFV010000137.1, on the reverse strand, counting down.
GATTTGGGTTAGGGTTTACAACCCTTAGGGTTTTTTCTCTGAGTGTAGTCAGAGTGGCTCAATAGCCAATCGATAATCCACTTTGATGACGTCACTCGCTCCTTTACTGATATATACGCCATCTAGTTATTGTAGTCTGGCCTAGCGTACAACCGTTGACCCGTTGAACCCCTTGATTGCCTACGCGGTCACGCGCCCCCTATATAAAGCTGCGGTTTCGCTTCCCAGCTCACTTCTATTAGTTTATCTCACGTTGCACTGTTAATTCTCTCTCCGATAAAGTCTCTATTCTGCTACACGAGTTGTGCCTAAGGACATAACATTTACTATGATAATAATAATAATAATAATAATAATAATAATAATAATAATAATAATAATAATAATAAATGTTTGAGGCGAACACATCAAGGGCAACGTGCTCGTCGACCCGACCGCAGTCATCGGCGAGGGTTGGGTGATTGGACCGGATGTTGTAAGTGCCAATATTGATTGATTTACTTATTTAATTATTGATTGATAGATTGATGTCTTTATTGATTTATTGACTTGTGACTACATATTCTGTCGTGCACGGCGGCTCAATGATAGTAACTAAGGAGCTCCCGCAATCTCAAACTGAGTTGTCTTTTTCAGGTTCCTGGGTGCGCATGGATGGCTCGTCGGTGCTGGGCGATGACGTCGTCGTCAAAGATGAGCTCTACTTCAACAAGGCCATCTCGGCCAGCGTACCACAGAGGGAAGTCATCATGTAGAGACACTCTCACTCTCACAACGTCCCCCCCCCCTGATTTTGGTATACGGTAGTCCCACAATAGATTGATTGTCACAACGATCCCACCCTGATTTTGGTTTACGTTAGCCCCTTTTATTGATTGATTGATTCGTAGCTCGATAGATTATTTCTTTGTATGAGCCCCAGCCATGTGACGATTCTTCTGTACATACCAGACGATTGTTTTTTGTCATAGTCTATCTATTTATTGATTGATTTTTATGCATTCGGTTTTATACCTATTGATCAATTCACGCTAGGATGACGTCACGCTTCATATGCTGCGACCGGACGCCCATTTTCCCATTCATCAATCGATCAATAATTGTATATTGACACCGTAATCTCACTCACTCCTCGTTATTCATTTGTTCTTTCACCCAATTATTGCTTTCTACATAACATGTTTCTCCCTCTCATCTATTTTATTTGTACTTGTAGTGCTTGTCATTGTCTCGTTTTCATACTTTTTGGTTCGATTTATTACTTTGTTCATACAGTAATTTTAAAGGAATGTTTTGTGTTGACATGAAATATCTATAAAACCCGAAAAAACACAAAGAATAACGTAGAATCATCAACGAAAAGGTCTCGGTAACGGTAATTTATACTAGTGAATCATTTGACCCGTCGCAATCAATTTGACCCAATGAACTGGGTTACTGTAGGTTACGGTAGGTGGATTACGGTAGATTATGATGGCTTAAATAATGAGTTAACTTGATAGTTGTTAGAACCGGCGGAGCTCCGCCCACCACCCGTTAGTTTAGTCACACACCAAACCCGTCTGGGGTATGCCGAACTCTTTATTACAAGTATATAAGCCCATTTACCCAGGGAGGGGTAAGAGGACTTGCGAGGAAAGTTGTGAGGAAAGTTCGCATCTTTCTTCTGAACTCTCGCTAGAAAGATGCGAACTTTCTTCTGAACTTTCGATCGAAAGTGACAGATTGGACGGACCCCAGATTAAGAGCGGTGTGTCATTTTTTTATCGGACTCAAAAATCGAACGTTTGAACGTACTACTACAATGTAGCATGTACTTTAACTAATTTCGTTTCGCCAATTTACAACTTTATATATTATTTTCATTATTATTAGCATATTTCGGAACATACATGGGCGGGGTACCTGGAGCTCGATTCTACAGGGGCCATTCGAACGAAAAATGGTTAATTTTACAGGGGGCTTTCACTATTTTTTTCAAAAATTTCACCTAAATGTCATTTTGTAAAGGGATCATTCCTCAAATTTTCGAAAAACCATCATTTTACAGGGGGCACCCCCATGTTGGCGCCCATGTATGTTTCGGAACAACGACAGTGTGGACAAATATATTTATGCAAGCTATTTATAAACAATTTTAAAACTTTAAAATAATCAAACATGTAATTTAAAGGCTTTTCTTTCAGTTCTTAAAGTGATAAAAATATTTTCTAATAGAAACATCGAATTGAATAAACGGTAAAATGTAATTAGGCGATAGGAAACAAACGAAACATAATAATTTGTGTATCATCGGTACAAATCTCTGAGAGAAAATCACGCACTCTCCGGGTGTGCATCTCCATGGTTCGTAGTACGAGTTGAAGACGCCAGATGACAGCCGCGCATAAAGTCATCGTAGTCGAGACCGATGAGTGGTGACACCGACGAGAGGAACTCGGGATGGAAGATCACCTGAAGACTTATCATTTACTTACGAGGACTAAACACTTTGTGACTTTTAGCAATTATAGTCATCCTTTCTACGCAAATTCCTCTTTTATGCAGTGTTCAGAACTTGAAAAAACGCTCGAAAATGCTGTTCCGACGGAAAATGCTCGGAAAATACTCATTTTCGACGATTTTAAGCAAGTTTCAATAGGTTTTTAGTTTAACGTCAACGTTTAAGGATCGCAAACAGTGTTGCGGACGCATTTTATCGAATATAATTTAAAATTTGAAATATTGAGTCACTAAGTTGATTTTTCGCAGCATTTTCGTTGATTTTCGGCTTAAAGAGAAAAAAAGGATGATACGATATTTGATTCAGTGGCGTGCTTTATAAATGACTTAATTTAGTAATTTTCCATGAAACAATGTGTTTCAACGCTTTTAAATAACTTAAAATCATCTTTTTCGGCCCAAAATCGAGCATTTCCAGTTGAACTTCTGAACAGCATTTTCCTCATTTTCGTGCATTTTCCATGTTCAGAACACCGCATTACTGACAAGAAACAACGAACTGTGTGCGAAAAGAAGAGAATCTTGGCAATTTGCCAAAAAAAAACCACCATACCTTGACTCTATCGTGATGATCGTTGAAGGCGCACGCGACGGAGGGCGCCGAGTACCTGAAATGAACATGATTAGTAATCAATACTTTCAAAACAATCAATAATTCAAAAATCAATACATATACACGTAAACTTACATGATTATTATCGACGATGTTGCGGGTGCAGATGGGCGGCAGGGTGTTGCGCTTCAATTGATATGATTACAGTAACCGGATGACCAATCAAAATACTTTAGCTACACATGCTGATCACAAATCGACAAGGTACAACAATCGATTGAGTAGCTCAATGTCAACTTGACATTGATCAGACTAGTTTGTAGTCAACTACAATTTGATCAAACTACAAAATAAAAAAAAATAGAAAAAAACTACAGTACCTTCTGCAGGAAAATGGCCACCACGAAGACGAGAATGAGGCAGTCGTTGCTCTCGCCATCATGCCACGGAATGCCAATGTGTGTCGCCTCCCATAGCTCAGGCTGCAATCGATTCGATTAATCAATCAATAATTGATTAATCAAAATCAATAACGTTCCGCGACAGGAGTCAATCGATACGAGATATCGTAGATCAAAATGCCCATACAACCACAGACAAGAGATAATATACCGGTAACGTATAGTTAAGGAATCAAGGGTTCCAAAGACCAAAAAAATCAACCAATCAATCAATAATTCACCTTACACTGGTCCAGCTTCCATGCCGATCCAATGTCGAAGAGCACGACCTTCGGGCAGCCGTCGATCAGCCATCTACCGTACTTAACCTGCAATCAGAATACATTCTAGTTTGATCAAATCACAATCAGGGAAACTTGCCGCTTGGGCGAAGAACGAGTCGGCAAAAAACAAAAGGGTGTCACACTTTAACCAACATATTTTAACCATACTCATCAAATTACAACCATCAGACGTAATGTATTTTGATCATCACCCGCCTGCAGTCCAATCTCGCTCATCTGATCGAGCGCGTAGCGCATGGGCGCCGCGTCCGCCTTCGGCTCCTTCGTCTCCATCTTGGCGCGCTCCTCACTGTACGGGCCCATCATGCAGTACTGCTCATCCAGTTCGTCCGTCGACAACGCCGCCTCCTAGATACCGTCGACTGCAAATTAGACAAAGATAAAAGGTAAAGATACAACCCGTTATTCAAGACACACGAAGTCCTGCGGGTGATCAATGCTAGGCCAGTGATAATAAGTATTTAAAAAAAGTAAGACAACGATCCTTGGTTGAGCGTTTTCTAGTTGGTGTTCTACTTTTATAGCATGCCTGATGCTGTCAAGAACTTCTACAAATCACACCCGTCATCTTAACGTTACAAGCATTTTCCAAATAGATCTTGAATCATAAAAGAGTAAAAAACGTCAAAAGGAACAATAATATACATACTACAAGAGTGTGATGCTCACCGTAGGTTCTGAGATCCGATCCTGGCGCCGATGCAGGGGCGCCCGCATTGACTGCGACACGCTGCAAACGACACGATTATTACAAATCAAACAATCAATAACACACGACCAGAGGGGAAAATGTGACGTCACAAGCGTAGGATAAGTTCCTTTGATTAACGGTCTCCGTCCACGCTTGTGACGTACTTATATCGTTACTATTAATATAATGAATAGTAATAACAAAAGTAATGAAATTACCTGACGATTGTGAACTGCCGCGGATGGCATACATTGGGACGACAGATGTGTGACGAGACATACGAAGTAGGCTGATACGTACACGCCGGTGGATTTGGAGGACGACAATGAGGACGTAATGGAGACGCCGACGGAGGCGAAAGCTACTCGCTGCAAATGAAACGGAATTACAAAACAATAAATCAATATCAAGCAACAAACAGGACATATAGATGAACGTTGGCACATTTAAATGTGAATGAAAGTACATAAAAGCACACAAGTGTATGGGAAAGCGGAAAGTGAGGGAGAGAACAGTCAGTCAGGTCACGCGCTCGCGGTCGCAACGCGTGTGTTTACTTCGAACTTCGAACATGTTTTTCAGCTGCTCCGCGCTCTCAAAGAATTCGGACGACTGTGACTGAGAATGCACACGATTTCCTGTGCAGTTTTCGTGTAAATAACAAGTGTTTTCGCAAAAAATATTTTTGAATTATTGAACACACTTTCATCGAGACTTGAGTAATAGCAATTTAACCATCACACTATCACTTTTGTAAATTCAAGTTTCGTCGCAACTTTAAGTAAACGACCGTTTACTTTTTCTGCACCTCTCCAAATTGCACGCTATTTCTCCATTTCTCTAACACATCGACAGAAAGTTGCGAACTTTGTTCGCATCTTTGTTCGCATCTTTTTGACGAACTTTTTTCTTTGTGAAAATACCATGGGATTTTGAGAGAATTAGAGAAAAAGTTCGCAACTTTGTTCCGACATTTGTTCGCGAACTTTTGATAGATTGCATGCACCACAGATGGTCCCACTTATTGATTAAATGTGACATTAACAAAAATGCAATAAACCTAAATAGATATATCAATGTACTTAACACACTTAAAAACAAATTCGCCATAACCATGGTTGATAAAGCTTCAGGAAATTATGCGTTTACATGTAAAAAACTATATCTGATAATGATGGAACAAGAGATGAATACAAGTAATGGTAATAAAGAAAAGACTTATATAGAAGTAACTAATTTAAATTATGAAGCTAAGATTAATGATCATTTATAATTTACACTGACAAGGGAACTATCCCAACTTAATGTGGCCATATGACATGGGAATAATTTACCTGAATCAGTTTTCGATGCTGATTACGAATCCGTTTTCGAACGTTGCCCAATCGAGCTGAGATTCGAGAAAATCGATATTCAAATTCGCTAGTTTATTCGGAAAGTCGTGAGACTTCCCATATAAACCATCCCAATGCGTTCATAAACTCATCCATCAATAATCCAAACACCTCCGGCTGTAATTTAGTGGATATTGCAGGTAAGTTGTGAATTTTCGAATAAAATAGTCGAATTTCAAGATCGATTTTCTCGAATCTCAGCTCGATTGGGCAACGTTTGTTAACGGATTCGTAATCAGCATCGAAAACTGATTCAGGTAAGTTATTCCCATGTCATATGGCCACGTTAAGTTGAGAGAGTTCCCTTGTGAGCATGTCATTACCTAGAGATATGGATTGTACATTACCACGTATTTATGGAATTCCAAAAATGCATAAAAATCCTATCAAATTCAGATTTATTACCGGAGCACATAATATCAGTCTTAAACCAATCTCAATACAACTACAAAAAGTCCTAAAGTTTTTACAGAACCATTTCAAATCGTATTGTAATTTAACATGCAGACGTAATGGAGTAAATAAATATTTCTCAGTACAGAATACTTACAAAATATTGAATGAAATAAAAACCAATGCTAAAAACAAAGAAGAAATATTCTGTGCTGACTTTGCTTCGTTATTTACTAACCTACCGCATAACATAGTTAAAGAAAAAATATTTTATCTCATTGATTTATTATTCAAAAATGCAAAATCTGAATACATTAATGTACATCGCACTTACGTACGTTACGACAAAACAAATAGAATGGATAAAGGTATAACATATCATAAAAACGACATCAAAACTATGCTAGACTATATTCTAAACAATAGTTTTGCTTATTATGGTGGTACATATTATAAACAAGAACGAGGAATACCTCAAGGCAACAATGCATCACCACAAATAGCAGATCTAACCCTAGCAGTCATGGAGTTTCAATATATCTATAACAATATTACAAACAACCATGCTTTAACTTATTCTTTAAACAGAACTTATAGATATACCACGACGACCTTTTCCATATATCTAGTAAATGTAATGAATTCATAGAATTGACTAAACGAATGTATCATAATTCCCTAACTCTAGAAAGAACTAATAAACAATCTAACACTTCTGCCTTCCTAGACCTACAAATTGATATAACAGATAATGGCCTTGTTATAACATCTCTTTATAATAAGACTGATGATTACCAATTCAATGTTATACGCTATCCCCACTATTATTCCAACACACCAGTGAATATAGGAATTAATACACTACATGGCGAAATGATTCGTATTTACAGAAATTGCTCTGAATATAAAGACTTCATTAATAGAATGAAAATGTTGATAAATTACTTCATATCTATAGAGTATCCTAGAATTTTAATACAGAAAAGGATCTTCAAAACTTTGGCCGATAATCCATCGATTTGCATAAAATACGGAACAAATAAAGGAGAAATAAGTATACGTTGCCTGCATTGATCGCTGAAACAATCAATAACACACGCGCATCTCACTGATCTACTCATAGTTGACACAATAATTTCATTATCATTCCTCCTTTCTCCACTTCGTCTTTCTTGGTCGGCTTCTTAAATCAATGGATATCGAGATATAAGGAGGATCAGCAACTTAAGGAATAAGGATCCAATCGATTTACTTAGGAATACGTAAGCACTTATTACTATAAATATACTATTGTGAATTTGCTAAAAGAAAAAGCAAAAAAATTTGATATTAGACTAACACGAATATAATCACATAGTTTGTATGTATATTTTCATGCTTTCACGTATTTGTTCACGTTATTGTACTATTACTAACCATAGAAATGATGTTTTGCATGCTATAGTTATTAAATTATTATATCATCTCCACAAATTCCTTCTAATTGATTGGGATATCATTACCCTCTTCACTTTTCTTAGTCTCTTGTTAGTACATTAGTACAATACATTTTCTTAGTACATACATATTTTTGAAATCTTTTTCTTCGCTTTCATAATGTGTCTCGTTTCGTGCACAGGCACGTTGATAAAATAATATTATATATTTTAATAGTAATATTATAATATTTTATAGATAATATTATATATATTTACACACTCAGTTGTTGTATCTTCGATATTTTCTCGAGAATTGCAATCATTCATTTGATCGACTGTCCAGTCGTCTTACTCCTTACAATTAAGTACACGATACGCATTTATTTATTTTTTATACCCATCGTGCCAATGTATTTACATAAGTCTCTATATTGTATAAGCATACATGCTACTATCAAGTACAATGTATCTCTGCCATCAAGTGTAATCTCTGCCTTCTTTCTTACCTTCCTACTTTATCATATTTTTCAAACATTAAATTATTAATCTTAAAATACCCTCCGAGGTCAGGTAAAATTTATTATTATTATTATCATACATCGTAAAGATGTTTCAACAAGTGAGAAAAAAGAGTTAAAATTAGGAAATTTGCTTACGGAGAGAATAAATGGAGAATTGACTGAGGGAAATGGGGGGGGCCATCCACAATACAATCGTTATGATGCTTCGTGAAGCGGAGGCGGGAGAGTTGGCGGTGCGCGAGAAGGTGGAGGTGGATATCCACGAGAGAGGCATTTACGATCGCTCTCTTGGTGGATAGCAGGGCTGGGATTTTTTGTTTGGTTTTTTTTGTTTTTTTGTTTTTTTTTGGGTTTTTGAGAATTTTTTGTTTGGTTTTTTCTGCAAAATCCAAAAAAATAACAAAAAAACGGATAAAGAAAATTTACACAAATTTGCTTGAAAAGTTAGTTTATGATCATTTTTGTTGTTCATTTTTCACCGTAAGGCAATATTGGTGAGTATAATATTACGGAATAGTGTTAAAGAAGGGGAGTTTATTTTTGAGTGACTATACTATAGATGACATCTACCTGAATACAAAACCAATATTATCTCAAATTATGGATGCCCCGGAATATCGTGATCCGAGCAGAAAGTTCGTTGTTGCGCAAAGGAAATGCCAGGGCCAATGCGGCCTTTCGAATTTGAAAGCTGAATATATAGAAAATGGCAAACTGGAAACGAACCCATGTGGCGCGGTTACAAGCGCTGATTACTAACCACTGAGCTACACGGGCTACGCTTTTGGCCTTTCGAATCTATTAGAGAATACAGAATGCCACATAATTGGTCCCACGTTCTTCATGCTAATAACGCGCCCTCAATTTCCTGACCCCTACCTTAACTAATCAATAAAATGCTGCCGATAACAAATCGATCACGAATTTATCTTCTATATTTGTTTTAGTTGTTGATTTTAAGTAATTTGACTGTATCGTCCAAGATACAAATATATCAATTTATTTCTCTGTTTCGATTGTATATCTCTTTAACTCCGCCTATTGATCCCCTCTCGATTCAACATGGAGATTCATCTCTCATCCATTCACTTATACATGTCTTGAACCTCAATAAAGGTATTTCATATCTATTCTGTTTGTGAGCTGTACCACCGAAATATTGGTGCATCGGCTAAAATTTTTTTCATTTTTTCTTGTATTCTTTGTCCGTGTTTTCACTGTTGTTCTTTGTTCACATTTTTTTCTTAGAGAACTTGAGACATTCCTCAAGTCCATACAGTTCATAAACAACATTCCATACGTCAAATTCCCTTGGAGAAAAGATCCATATGTTCATCTCAAAAATAATATGAAAATATCAAAGGCAGTTTTGTGGAAACTATACGAAAACTATGGATCAAAAGAAATATGGGAAAAACTTAACGAGATATTCCAAGGACAAATCAAAGAAGGCATTCTTGAAATTGCACCGGACAATCCAGATGGTCCCACTTATTGATTAAATGTGACATTAACAAAAATGCAATAAACCTAAATAGATATATCAATGTACTTAACACACTTAAAAACAAATTCGCCATAACCATGGTTGATAAAGCTTCAGGAAATTATGCGTTTACATGTAAAAAACTATATCTGATAATGATGGAACAAGAGATGAATACAAGTAATGGTAATAAAGAAAAGACTTATATAGAAGTAACTAATTTAAATTATGAAGCTAAGATTAATGATCATTTATAATTTACACTGACAAGGGAACTATCCCAACTTAATGTGGCCATATGACATGGGAATAATTTACCTGAATCAGTTTTCGATGCTGATTACGAATCCGTTTTCGAACGTTGCCCAATCGAGCTGAGATTCGAGAAAATCGATATTCAAATTCGCTAGTTTATTCGGAAAGTCGTGAGACTTCCCATATAAACCATCCCAATGCGTTCATAAACTCATCCATCAATAATCCAAACACCTCCGGCTGTAATTTAGTGGATATTGCAGGTAAGTTGTGAATTTTCGAATAAAATAGTCGAATTTCAAGATCGATTTTCTCGAATCTCAGCTCGATTGGGCAACGTTTGTTAACGGATTCGTAATCAGCATCGAAAACTGATTCAGGTAAGTTATTCCCATGTCATATGGCCACGTTAAGTTGAGAGAGTTCCCTTGTGAGCATGTCATTACCTAGAGATATGGATTGTACATTACCACGTATTTATGGAATTCCAAAAATGCATAAAAATCCTATCAAATTCAGATTTATTACCGGAGCACATAATATCAGTCTTAAACCAATCTCAATACAACTACAAAAAGTCCTAAAGTTTTTACAGAACCATTTCAAATCGTATTGTAATTTAACATGCAGACGTAATGGAGTAAATAAATATTTCTCAGTACAGAATACTTACAAAATATTGAATGAAATAAAAACCAATGCTAAAAACAAAGAAGAAATATTCTGTGCTGACTTTGCTTCGTTATTTACTAACCTACCGCATAACATAGTTAAAGAAAAAATATTTTATCTCATTGATTTATTATTCAAAAATGCAAAATCTGAATACATTAATGTACATCGCACTTACGTACGTTACGACAAAACAAATAGAATGGATAAAGGTATAACATATCATAAAAACGACATCAAAACTATGCTAGACTATATTCTAAACAATAGTTTTGCTTATTATGGTGGTACATATTATAAACAAGAACGAGGAATACCTCAAGGCAACAATGCATCACCACAAATAGCAGATCTAACCCTAGCAGTCATGGAGTTTCAATATATCTATAACAATATTACAAACAACCATGCTTTAACTTATTCTTTAAACAGAACTTATAGATATACCACGACGACCTTTTCCATATATCTAGTAAATGTAATGAATTCATAGAATTGACTAAACGAATGTATCATAATTCCCTAACTCTAGAAAGAACTAATAAACAATCTAACACTTCTGCCTTCCTAGACCTACAAATTGATATAACAGATAATGGCCTTGTTATAACATCTCTTTATAATAAGACTGATGATTACCAATTCAATGTTATACGCTATCCCCACTATTATTCCAACACACCAGTGAATATAGGAATTAATACACTACATGGCGAAATGATTCGTATTTACAGAAATTGCTCTGAATATAAAGACTTCATTAATAGAATGAAAATGTTGATAAATTACTTCATATCTATAGAGTATCCTAGAATTATAATACAGAAAAGGATCTTCAAAACTTTGGCCGATAATCCATCGATTTGCATAAAATACGGAACAAATAAAGGAGAAATAAGTATACGTTGCCTGCATTGATCGCTGAAACAATCAATAACACACGCGCATCTCACTGATCTACTCATAGTTGACACAATAATTTCATTATCATTCCTCCTTTCTCCACTTCGTCTTTCTTGGTCGGCTTCTTAAATCAATGGATATCGAGATATAAGGAGGATCAGCAACTTAAGGAATAAGGATCCAATCGATTTACTTAGGAATACGTAAGCACTTATTACTATAAATATACTATTGTGAATTTGCTAAAAGAAAAAGCAAAAAAATTTGATATTAGACTAACACGAATATAATCACATAGTTTGTATGTATATTTTCATGCTTTCATGTATTTGTTCACGTTATTGTACTATTACTAACCATAGAAATGATGTTTTGCATGCTATAGTTATTAAATTATTATATCATCTCCACAAATTCCTTCTAATTGATTGGGATATCATTACCCTCTTCACTTTTCTTAGTCTCTTGTTAGTACATTAGTACAATACATTTTCTTAGTACATACATATTTTTGAAATCTTTTTCTTCGCTTTCATAATGTGTCTCGTTTCGTGCACAGGCACGTTGATAAAATAATATTATATATTTTAATAGTAATATTATAATATTTTATAGATAATATTATATATATTTACACACTCAGTTGTTGTATCTTCGATATTTTCTCGAGAATTGCAATCATTCATTTGATCGACTGTCCAGTCGTCTTACTCCTTACAATTAAGTACACGATACGCATTTATTTATTTTTTATACCCATCGTGCCAATGTATTTACATAAGTCTCTATATTGTATAAGCATACATGCTACTATCAAGTACAATGTATCTCTGCCATCAAGTGTAATCTCTGCCTTCTTTCTTACCTTCCTACTTTATCATATTTTTCAAACATTAAATTATTAATCTTAAAATACCCTCCGAGGTCAGGTAAAATTTATTATTATTATTATCATACATCGTAAAGATGTTTCAACAAGTGAGAAAAAAGAGTTAAAATTAGGAAATTTGCTTACGGAGAGAATAAATGGAGAATTGACTGAGGGAAATGGGGGGGCCATCCACAATACAATCGTTATGATGCTTCGTGAAGCGGAGGCGGGAGAGTTGGCGGTGCGCGAGAAGGTGGAGGTGGATATCCACGAGAGAGGCATTTACGATCGCTCTCTTGGTGGATAGCAGGGCTGGGATTTTTTGTTTGGTTTTTTTTGTTTTTTTGTTTTTTTTTGGGTTTTTGAGAATTTTTTGTTTGGTTTTTTCTGCAAAATCCAAAAAAATAACAAAAAAACGGATAAAGAAAATTTACACAAATTTGCTTGAAAAGTTAGTTTATGATCATTTTTGTTGTTCATTTTTCACCGTAAGGCAATATTGGTGAGTATAATATTACGGAATAGTGTTAAAGAAGGGGAGTTTATTTTTGAGTGACTATACTATAGATGACATCTACCTGAATACAAAACCAATATTATCTCAAAGTATGGATGCCCCGGAATATCGTGATCCGAGCAGAAAGTTCGTTGTTGCGCAAAGGAAATGCCAGGGCCAATGCGGCCTTTCGAATTTGAAAGCTGAATATATAGAAAATGGCAAACTGGAAACGAACCCATGTGGCGCGGTTACAAGCGCTGATTACTAACCACTGAGCTACACGGGCTACGCTTTTGGCCTTTCGAATCTATTAGAGAATACAGAATGCCACATAATTGGTCCCACGTTCTTCATGCTAATAACGCGCCCTCAATTTCCTGACCCCTACCTTAACTAATCAATAAAATGCTGCCGATAACAAATCGATCACGAATTTATCTTCTATATTTGTTTTAGTTGTTGATTTTAAGTAATTTGACTGTATCGTCCAAGATACAAATATATCAATTTATTTCTCTGTTTCGATTGTATATCTCTTTAACTCCGCCTATTGATCCCCTCTCGATTCAACATGGAGATTCATCTCTCATCCATTCACTTATACATGTCTTGAACCTCAATAAAGGTATTTCATATCTATTCTGTTTGTGAGCTGTACCACCGAAATATTGGTGCATCGGCTAAAATTTTTTTCATTTTTTCTTGTATTCTTTGTCCGTGTTTTCACTGTTGTTCTTTGTTCACATTTTTTTCTTAGAGAACTTGAGACATTCCTCAAGTCCATACAGTTCATAAACAACATTCCATACGTCAAATTCCCTTGGAGAAAAGATCCATATGTTCATCTCAAAAATAATATGAAAATATCAAAGGCAGTTTTGTGGAAACTATACGAAAACTATGGATCAAAAGAAATATGGGAAAAACTTAACGAGATATTCCAAGGACAAATCAAAGAAGGCATTCTTGAAATTGCACCAGACAATCCAGATGGTCCCACTTATTATATGCCTCATCATCCCGTTTTTACTCCAACCAAAGTTCACACAAAAATTAGAATAGTAATGAATGCTAGTTCACATGAAAAGAATACTACATCACTTAATGATTTAATCAATCCATCTATTAATCTTATTCCAGATATAGTAGGTATGTTAATACGTGCACAACAATTATAGAATTAAAACTGTCCGAACAATACAAATTCCGTTGTTTGCCGCGCAATATTCAGACTCCGCCCACTTCTTCGCGCGACATACCATTTTCTCTAGTTGTATCGAATTTTATGGCGTTTCCTCATCATTTCACAGGACTTTCAATAAAAATAAAATTATATGCATTGAAAAAACGTTCGAAAAAAGATTCCGAAAATTTGGGGTGCGTTTTTCTCAACGGTGGAGAAGTTTACTATATTCGGCATTTGGCGCGATGTGTGCAAAACTTTTGTAATTCTATAATACATCCAATATTGGTAATTAGCGATATAGCAAAAGCATTCCACTGTGTGAGATTACAAGCAGATCAACGAGACTGTACAAGAATCCTTTGGGTAAAAGATCAGTCCAAACCACCAGACCCAGATAATTTACTCCATCTAAAGCATACCAAAATACCATTTGGTATAAATGCTTCTCCATATATACTAGCAGCAATTATCACTTTCTTCTATAACAAAACTGAAAAAGAAAATCAATCGTCACAAGTCCAAAAATGGATCAAATTATTGAGAGATAATACATACGTTGATAATGTAATCATAGGAGTCCAAGATGAACAAGAAGGTAACGAATTCTACGCCTTTGCTAAATCACTTTTCTCATCTATGCAAATGAATTTAAGAGATTTCATATCAAACTCCAAACATGTGAATGAATCTATTCCACAAAAAGACCGAGCAGACGACGCAATTCAAAAGCTACTCGGTATTGAATGGAACACAGAAAGCAACACATTAAGGTTTGGTGTAAATACTAAAAAAGAAAAGGAATCCAAAAGGAAAAAGAAAGGTGAAGTAGTAACCAAAAGAACCACATTACAAGACCTAGCGTCAGCGTACGACCCCTTAGGCTACCTTGCACCTTTATCAATCAAATTACGCATATTCCATCAAGGTCTATGGAAAGCAGGGCTTGAATGGGATACAGTCCTTGATTCCGAATCAAGCACTACATGGAAAACATTGATGAAATCCATGTCCCAATTCCAATATCAAAGACCTAGATTTCTGCCCAAAGAATCCACAGCTAATCCATCAATATCATTATATGTGTTTGTAGACCCATCAACTGATGCTTATGGAGCAGCATGCTATATCAAATTTAATAGTGATATTATTACTAATGACATAACTCCACAGCTGATATATGGAAAAGCACGTTTAGCTCCTCTAAATCAGAAAGTATCAATTTCCCGATCGGAACTTATAGCGATTTTATGCGGTATAAGAATGGCTAAATTTATTCAACAAAAAATTAAGATTCCTATAAATTCAATCCATATAAGAGGGGTTAGAATAAGAAAGTTGGCGAAAATGCACTTGGCAGATTTTTTTGCCAATTTTGACGATGTCCAACGTGGCAACTGCTCATACCTAATTTTACGTGTGCATAATTGGCATTTTGAAAAAGATATTTTATTTCCAAATTCGAACAGTGAAAATTTGGCATACAACCCGAAGAGTACGATAATAGAGAGTGACAAAAATGACGGATGAAAATTTGTCAAGATCAAGGGGCGGAGCGTAGTTGACAAATATGACGAGAGAAATATTGGCTTTGAGGTTAGGATGGCTAAACTTGGAATGTGACAGATTATCCAGAGGCATAATTGGCATGAAATGGGCATGCCAGAAAATCACGTGGAAAAGTTGGCAACAAGTATTGAAAGCATACATGCCAGAAATGCAAGTGTCATATTTGTCAGAATGCGGCTTACCAAAAATGATCGCAGCAAAATTGGCATAGTTCCATAAACTAAGTTATTGCCAAATCTGAGAGTAGTAAAATTGGCAACAAAGTACCTTCCGAATCCGACATAATAGACGCTAGAAAATCTGGCATGCCAAATTTGACACCGTCGAATGTGGGTCAAATTAGACGCGGTCAAATCTGGGTCAAGATTGACGGTGTCAAAATTGGCATTCCAAATTTGACACCGTCAAAATTGGCATGCCAAATTTGACACCGTCGAATGTGGGTCAAATTAGACGCGGTCAAATCTGGGTCAAGATTGACGGTGTCAAAATTGGCATTCCAAATTTGACACCGTCAAAATTGGCATGCCAAATTTGACACCGTCGAATGTGGGTCAAATTAGACGCGGTCAAATCTGGGTCAAGATAGACGGTGTCAAATTTGGCATGCCAGATTTTCTAGCGTCTATTATGTCATATTACGACGAAACTCTTGTTGACTATTTCGCTGCTGTCAAATTTGGCACAACTGATAATTTCTAAATCCTGCCTATTTTTCACCTATCATTTTTGGCAGCACAGTGGGTTGACAAAAATGATGCGAGCAATTCTGGCATTACTACTGGTTACCCTATCCTGCCAAATTTTCTCGTATTGTTTTTGGTAAAATTATTCGTGCCAATTTTTACAACGTCAATATTGGAGATGACAATTTAGACTGCCTCACTTTTGTCGTAACATCATCTGCCAAATTTTCATCGTTCTTTTCTGGCGAAATTATTTTGTTCCACCAATTGCCTAATTTTCACATTGCAAATTTGGATAAACCAATTTTTCACGTCGTTTATTTGTCAAAAGTAACATGTACAAATAATAAAGTGTCTAATTTGGCATTCTCTGGCTTCTCACACATCTGCCAATTTTGCATGAAGAAAATTCTTTCTGCCAATTCTAACGTAGTCAAAATTGGCAAAAAATCTGCCAGGTGCATTTTCGCCAACTTTCTTATTCTAACCCCTCTTATATATTTTCAGATTCAATGATCGCACTCCAACAATTGAAGAACGAAAAATCAAAGTCCATATTTGTCAATAACCAAGTAGATAAGATTAGAAAGATTTCAGATGAATTACAAAAGTTTCCGAAATTCCATCATGTACCAACTGATCTAAATCCAGCTGACTGTGCTTCAGGAGGTCTTAATCCAGACGAATTATCAGAGGTTCACATGTGGTGGTCTTGCCCATCATTCCTAAAGTCTGATCAAGAGAAGTGGCCAACAACCAGTATAGAACATCTCCCGAAAGAGATGAATCAATTAGATCTGGAACTGTTATGTAGACCCTTGACGAAATTATCTGCAATCAATAATCCAATAATCAAACAACCAATGTATATACGTGCTACAATTTCTCCCGATCCACCAAATATCATAAAAGATTCATATTCCGATAAGATTCCATGGCATTCAGAAAGAGATAGAGATATTACAATAAATCAACGAGAAAATAATGATTTTCCGAAATTTTACCGCGGCATAATAATAAGACACCCTGATTTTTTTCATGAAGTGCAATTTTTTTCAAACTTCTGCATAACAGTAATAGGGCAACAATAGGTTAATAATCGATGTTATGGCCCATTCTCGAGATTAGGCCAAAGGTGCGATTGGGCATGCTTCCATAGAGGGCAGAAAACAATTGCCGCTCGATGTCGTCACACTCCTTTTTGATGAAAGCCTTTAATTCGGCAACGGGTGCATACTGTTTGTTGTTCTTGTACATACGACGAACCATGATGCCCCATATGTTGTACATGTGGTTTATATCGGAGGAACCCGTCGGGCATGGGAGAACAGCGATGTTCTTGACTGCGAACAATGATTTCGAGGGGTGTTGGCATGAATGTATGAACTTTCTTTCTTCGAGAACAGATGGTGGGCACGTTTCTTGCTCATGAACAGAACAAGGGTACTCTGGTGCATCACGTGATACTCCGGATAGTCTATCCTGCTGGAGCTGAAGGAGATGGGCGGCATGTCAAATTTTAGGAACCCGCCCCAGTACGGTACATCATATTTTTTTCAGAAAAAATTCAAATTATCGGTTTCTGATTGCATTCACTGATAAGAACAAGTTCAACCCTTATATTCCTGACGGCTATAACTGCTTCTGACATGATTTTCTCAACAAACCGCGTTATTTCAGCGGCAAGAACTTCGGTCATATTCTGGGCGCGTTCCTAAAATTTGACATGCCGCCCATCTCCTTCTGCTCAAGCAGGATAGACTATCCGAAGGATCACGTGATGCACCAGACTACCCTTGTTCTGTTCATGAGCAAGAACCGTGCCCACCATCTGTACTCGAAGAAAGACAGTGCATACATTCATGCCAGCACCCCTCGAAATCATTGTTCGCAGTCAAGAACATCGCTGTTCTCCCATGCCCAACGGGTTCCCCCGATATCACGGCGGCTCAATGATAGTAACTAAGGAGCTCCCGCAATCGCAAACTGAGTATCGCAAACTGAGTGATCCTCCCAGCGCGAAAGTTAGATACGATATGAATGAGCGCTGCTCGCCATACGACGCTTCAGACTAGAGCTATCATCGAGTTTTACGAGTTGCGACACATGCTGACATGGCTTACTGGCTAGAGCTTTTGTGTGGCGATCCGAACCTCGTGGGTTCGAATCCCGCACGGTGCAAATCAACTTTGCTGATTTTTCATAGTGCGGGAGGCTTCAAGCCAAAGTTAAATGTAGGGGTTTCATTCCAATGAACCGCCGTGGATATAAACCACATGTACAACATATGGGGCATCATGGTTCGTCGTGTGTACAAGAACAACAAACAGTATACACCCGTTGACGGATTGAAGGCTTTCATCAAAAAGGAGTGGGACGATATCGAGCGGCAATTGTTTTCTGCCCTCTATGGAAGCATGCCCAATCGCACCTTTGGCCTAATCTCGAGAATGGGCCATAACATCGATTATTAACCTATTGTTGCCCTATTGCTGTTATGCAGAAGTTTGAAAAAAATTGCACTTCATGAAAAAAATCAGGGTGTCTTATCATTATGTCGCGGTAAAATATCGGAAAATCATTATTTTCTCGTGGACCGGGAAATTGAATTTCCTCATACGTGGGCTACCTTAGTTATCCAAGGAGTGGATACAAATGGTATATACCTCTTTTGATTTTCATTCGCCATTCGGTCAAAATCCCAAAATTTTAGGGGTGTCTTATCATTATGTCGTGCACTGTAGTAGGATCCACACTGATCAATTACCGTATGATTTATACCATCCTATATATATTCCAAAAGATTCCATACTTACAAAGTTATCATAAGATCAATCCACCTGCCACTACATGAACCGAGGTACCAAGTTATATCAAAAGTAAGGTCTAGATTTTTCATCAAACACCTCCAAAGTTTAGTTAAATCCTGTATTCAAAAATGTATTCCATGTCAACGATTTAACAAGCACCCAATAGTTTACCCGCCTAGTCCAGCACTGCCAATAAAAAGAATCATATGCGCACGCCCCTTTGAACATTGTGGCATAGACTATCTATGACCATTCCTCATTTCCGATTCCATAAATTCCAACAAAGTATATATTCTTTTACTGACTTGTATGGTTACTAGAGCAGTTCACTTAGAAGTGACTGAGGACTTATCCACCACACTATTCCTAGCTGCACTCAAGCGTTTTGTTGCTCGTAGAGGAAGACCATCCACAATAACTTCGGATAATGGGTCCCAGTTTAAATTAGGCGAACATATTCTTTCCTCATATTGGGAAGCTATTCCAAAGGAAGAAAAAATCCAAAATTTTCTGGGAGCAAATACACTGTCTCGCATTAGCTGGCATTTCAACACCCCTTTATCACCTTGGAAAGGTGGAGTATTTGAAAGACTAGTCAAATGTATTTTAACTTAAAAGTTATCTCTATACAAAGTAGTGGGAAGAAAAATCCTGAACCTAACGCAATTCCAAACATTAGTCATTGAA
Source organism: Parapristionchus giblindavisi (assembly GCA_943737045.1). Lineage (NCBI taxonomy): Eukaryota > Metazoa > Nematoda > Chromadorea > Rhabditida > Diplogasteridae > Parapristionchus > Parapristionchus giblindavisi. Next base: position 24,512 of record CALSFV010000137.1, on the reverse strand, counting down.
ATGAGGCCGTAAAGCCCAAAAAGAAATTCGTCCAAAAAGAAATTTGCCCAAAAACAAGTTCGCACAAAAAGAAATTCGCCCAAAAAAAGAACGCCCAAAAAGAATAACGCCCAGAAGTATCGTCTTACTGTAATACAGAAGTTCAAGATGAGTCGAGATGAGTAGTATTAAAGATGGAGGCCCTCGAATGTCTATGTAAATGTATAACATATCTATTATGCAAGGGACAAGTTATATGCAAGAAATTAGAACGACCATTCATCAATCCCGTAGCGCAGTGGTAAAAGTGCTCACTAGTAAGCGTAACGTCGCGGGTTCGAAACCTATTGCTGAACTTTCCTATTTTCAAAATTTCGCGCCTTTGCCTGTACATCAAGCATGGATTCATTCATGATTCTAGCGATCAATAAGCTAAATTAGCATAAACTAATTATGTAAGGTTTGCATAATAACTTTTGCTATCTTTCTGTCACAGTTTGTTCACGAAAATATTGCTCGGACACCACCTTCAATATTGAATAGAGCTCGTATGCATTGTGTCAAAACCAGCAACACATCTACAGTGATATACAGTAGTGGCCAAAAGGATATTGATTTTTGGTTTTTTCGGCATAACTTTGTTCAAAATAAAAGAACCACTTTGAATTTTTTTCTGAACCTAAATGTTAGGTAAGAAGCCGGAAAAATAACAGGAAGATCATATATCGCATTCCGCATTTTAAAACATTCTAAACCCACTTCAAAATCTACACTCAGAAAAAAAGGTGTAAAATAGAACACCTTTTCATGTTCATTGGATCAGACTCTAATACCCGATGTGTAATTATTCACAGCCTAAAAAGTGTACTTTTCAACACATGAAAAGGTGTAAAAATGAACACCTCGAGGTGTAAAAACTACAACTTTTTGAATGGCGCTTTTCATTCATTAGCTCTGCACTTATCTTTAGAATCCGACCGCTTTGTCAATGTTGTACTGACTGTCAAAAATTTGTGAGTGACAACACACGTCCGTGTCACAATCATATCTTTCAATTGTAATAAGAATAGATTTCACAATCGCTTGATAATATGTGCATTGCATGAAAACAAGTGTATAAATATAGGGCGCGGCGAACCCCAGAAGGGTTTGGTGAAGTCGGTATTCGGTTTAAAAGAACACCTTTCCAGGTGTACCACTGAGCACATAAAGAGGTGTAAATTAGAGACTCGAAACATTGAACGTGAAGCTGAAACCTGTAAAACTGGACACCTTTTTATGTGTTCAAAAGAGCACTTTAAAAGGTGTAAATTAGAACACCCCTACGTCTTCACAAAAACACTCCGAGGTGTTCCACAAAATTACACCTGTTCATTTTTACACCTTTTTTTCTGAGTGTATTGCAATGTGGTGTATTGATATCGAAACAGTGAATAAGTGTCTAATACGTTGTAGCGAAAGAATCGATGTTGGAATGGTAAATGTGGACCGACTCCATTTCAAGTTGGACAAACTTCTCGTCGGAGTTATTGGCAACCACCTGTAGGCTAAGTTGAGGTCGGTGTTCTTGCTTGGCCAGTCCATAGCGTTTAGACCATGTTGGAACAGCAGGTACTTGCTTCCATGACTACAGTGAATCCGGTCTCAGTCACTCCTGGTCTAGTTGACCTGCTCTTTCACCCACTGCACTCTGGCAATGTTTTAATTCCAAGTGCAAAATTCCCTTTTTCAATTTTTGATAAAATTATTCGTTAAAATATTTCGATTGCGATATATGATCTTCCTGCTATTTTTCCGGCTTCTTACCTAACATTTAGGTTCAGAAAAAAATTCAAGTGGTTCTATTATCTTGAATAAAGTTATGCCGAAAAAACCAATATCCTTTGGCCACTACTGTATATCACTGTAGATGTACGGCTGGTTTTGACACAATGCATACGAGCTCTATTCAATATTAATACTACTCATCTCGACTCATCTTGAACTTCTGTATTACAGTAAGACGATACTTCTGGGCGTTATTCTTTTCGGTCGTTATTATTTTTGAGCGAATTTCTTTTTGTGCGAACTTCTTTTTGGGCAAATTTCTTTTTGGGCGAACTTCTTTTTGGGTAAATTTCTTTTTGGGCGATTTTCTTTTTGGGCGATTTTCTTTTTGGGCATTTGGTAGGTCCCAGGGCCGGAGGGTAAATAGCATTTTGGGCGAATTTCTTCGTGGGCATTATGTAGTATCCCCGTAATTTTAGCTTCTCCTTTTCTACTCCTTTTGGGTTTTCTCGGATATAAGTAATCGAAATTTGCAAATCTGAATATTTTTGGAATCTACAAGCAAAGGACTATTCAACAAGCCTAAAATTGACGGTCCGAGATAACTTTTAAATTTCGTCGATTTCTCATGTTATGCATTCCAGCACTTCCGATTAGACGGATAGGAAGACTATGATAATATCATTTATGATTGTCATGTTATTAAAGTCATTCGAACCACAATTAAAACTCTTTCTTGTCGTCATTTAACCTCTTGCATAGTTATAGACTCCGCCCACAATCGTCATAAACAACCAAGCGGCGTCTCTAATCTTCTTTGACAGCCAATTTTTGGCTTGTTGAATAGCCCTTTGCTTGTAGATTCCAAAAATATTCAGATTTGCACATTTCGACCACTTAAAGCCGAGAAAACCACAAAGGAGTAGAAAAGGAGTAGCGTTTGCTACTCAACCGTGACCCCAACGCACGGCTGCCACAGGAGACAGATGAGTAGCAGAGAGAGTAGAAAAGACTACGCACTAGTTGGAGGGAGAGAATAATTAGTGACTAGTGACTGGTTCTCGCCACCCTAGTTAGGACCATTCCCTAATGAGTATTCTGGTCAAGGGTTTTTTTTAAAATTGACCCTGGAAATTTACGAGTTTCTGGCATCGATAAAACGTATGCAAGAGTTTAGTCTACATGTATTCGTTGATACTCTCTATAAATGAGACAACCATTGAATGGGAGTAGGCATCCACATGCTAGACCTCCGCAGGATTCTACACAATATGAAAGAATATAAAACTATTTGGATTGGAATAACAAGCTGCATTATTCTCACAAGAGCCTGCACCTTAGCATCTTTTGACGCTTTCTATTCTTGGAATTGAATTTCGAGTGTGGAATAGAGAATATAAAGAACATTTTAGAGTTAGGCTTATTATTTCTATCTGGAGTTCAATAAATGGTGCGTTCCTATTGCTCTGGGCTCTGAGACATGCTGTACTTACTTGATATGGAAAATGGATTTCTGTGGAGTGCTTCTTTGTACAGTCCCGCACGATCGCCCTCCCTAAAGGCGGGCCGCCGCGACATGATTCATGTCGCCTCATGTCGCATCCTTCTAAAATACTTTTAAAATAATTTATTAGCTGAGGTCATTGCATCATCAGATAAGATTAAGATCACCGTTGAAACGAATAAAATAGGTTAACTCTGGACAGAGTTATTGAAGGATCATGCCTGACGGGGTGCTGACCTTGCGAAAACGATTTTCTAGCAAATGTGTTTTAGAACGGTTTTTTCTCGTATTGGAAGTATTGTATTTGGAAGTATTGTAATTATTTCGCAAAATACACAAGAAAATACAAAAGAAAATCCGCAGAAAGTGCCCAAAAACTAGTTCGTGAGAAAATCGATTTCGCAGGGTCAATGAAAAGTGCGGGAAATTCAAATTTGCAGGGATTACGGTAGCAAAATCAGCCATGATCCTTCAATAACTCTGTCCAGAGTTAACCAATTTTATTCATTTCAACGGTGATCTTAATATAATCTGATGATGCAATGATCACAGCTAATGAAATGTTTTAAAAATCTTTTAGAAAGATGCGACATGAGGCGACATGAATCATGTCGCGGCGGCCCGCCTTTAGGGAGGGCGATCGTGCGGGACTGTACACAATGTTTTGTCATTCGAGGTTCTAGTACGCTGAGTATTGTCCGATTTCAATGTGTAGGATTCTTGACAAAAATTCGAATTATTATCTAACCAGCCGTGGGCTCCGCCAAGTCGGAGCTGATTGTGAGAGAGAAGAGAGAGAGTAGAGAGAGAGCGAGAGAGAAGAGAGAGAGAGAAAGAGAGAGAGAAGAGAAGAGAGAGAGAGAGAGAGAGAGAGAGAGAGAGAGAGAGAGAGAGAGAGAAGAGAGAGAGAGAGAGAGAGAGAGAGAGAGAGAGAGAGAGAGAGAGAGAGAGAGAGAGAGAGAGAGAGAGAGTTGTATAGATAGTTGTGGATTTCACTAATGTTGGGGAAATTAAGAGCAATGAAATATACAAGTGGATTCGTGAAAACTTTAGTTGGGAAGGTCTCATTCTCTTTAGCGGAATTACAATTGCCTCATCGCTCTCGTCATTAGTACACTTTCTCATGCATTTTTGGAATCCTCGTTTTAGGAATTGAAAGCATATCTTGCACATGATCAGAATAATGATATTCGAAACTGTTAATGTAATTAAAGGAAGTATGCCAATTTAGACAAGGGATTTTTCTTATGCTCATGATGATAAGTAACATCGAATAAATCAACTTTTAAAAACTCAAAAAAAATATACAAATACAAATTAAATTTTAAAAAATACGGTATGAATTTCTGGGTACGATATACTACGCGAAAATTCCGTCCTATGGGTAAAAATTTTTCTACGGCGCACGGCGCGAATTCAACGCACTCAGCACACCACGCGATTTTCTTCTCATTTTCTCCTCATTTTTTAACGTTTATGTCGTGTTTTATTGCTTTTCTCTTATTTATCTTGTATGTATGTCTTTGCTTATCTTCCCGTCTTGTCTCCTTACCTAGTAGGTGCGCGTATTCTGCATAATAAACGTGCGTAATTTCATATTTAGAATTATTTGCTTGCAAATCAACAACTCTTTATTTACGATGATAGTGAAATAATATGCAACTAAACATGAGCTGTACAAACAATAGTGTATCCTTGGACTCCTTCGGCATCCTCAGTTCCCGAGAGCTTTCCTTTTCCTCAATCGATAACGTAGTTCAACAGGCGCTTCCTCTTGTACTTCCATTCTTTCTACGTCCTCATTCTCCTCTTCTTCGTCCTCTTCCTCCTCCTCTTCTTCCTCTTCCTCCTCCTCTTCTTCCTCTTCCCCCTCTTCTTCTTCCTCTCCCTCTTCCTTCTCGTCTCCTCCGCCTGCTTCCACTCCCATCATATCACTGTCCTTCATCCACTCGTCGAACACTTCATCAGTAGGTACTCCTAGTCTTCTGAGTAGTCTTCCATCCTCTAGCTCTTCTCTTACTAGTTCACACTCTTCCATGATCTTTAATTATTCAATTAATAAATAATTTTATATTTATTTAACCTCTGATCTCCATGGATGGGTTCCCCTCGACACTGTTCTCTTTATGGACATTGCGACTCGCCCCTTACGGTTGATCATGCAACTGTTCCCTGTATCCACTCTATCACCAACAAGCTTCTCCAACTGGAGGGAATTGTAGTGAAGCATGCTGAGATGCATCTTGATGCGGTAGTAGTAAGGAGAGCTTAAACTTTGCGAGTTAGTGACGAAATATCGATTATCAATTACCATGCGAGACGTTTCGGACTGTAGATCAGGGATAGTGAATGATACCACTCACAAATTGAGGTTGCCACGAGAGACGAAGCAGCGAGGAAGGCTTTGGAGAATTTAGTGGAAAAGAGTAGGCCTTCCAGTACCTTGTACTCTTCGCTTCCAACCTATCCAGATTATTGATTGTTTTATATACTAATCCATCGTAAATTAGGCACCTTTATGTAGTTTGGCTGCTTTGCCGGGAGCTTTCCATGCATGCATCGCGATATGAGTTTGAATTGTCGATTCTTTCCCTGTTAATATTGCTTTGTTTTTGTTTTTATTCTGCCTAATACCTTGACCCATCGGTGCTTGCCAGTACAATGATTCAGAAAGGATTGTACATACTCCAACGCCTTGGGGCGATCTTCCTTAGCGGGGAACTTCTGGTTGCAGTAATACAAATGGTTTATGAGCTTCTGATACCACTCCTGCAGGAGCTTACACGCATCTCTCTTCATTTGCTAAATCAATAATATTAAGTAGTTTGTGATGTTTTATAGTCTCATGCCTGCCATAATTCCTTCGTGATCGGTCTCACGATATGCCACCAATCTCGTCTAGGCTCTATGTGCGCCGTCTTAGGATGTTCTCTTAGTTTCTTGTCTACGCTTGCGTTTCCATCAGACACCCTCTCTCTGTTACAATATATTGATTGATTATTATTGATTTAATTGATTGAGTTTTTACACAAACCGAATGTGGAATCCGTCGTCTACGAGCTCAATCATAGCTCTCAAGGCGGCAACGGATTCCATTCTAACTGATACACCTTCTGCAAATATCATTTTTTAAATGTTTCGTGCTGTCTGTTTCTGGACATGTATACCTATTCCTTCATCTGTCACTGACATACTCACTCCTGCTATGGCGAGCTCCGTTTCTCCACACATAATTGTCAGTTTTAGATTTCTCGCACAATAGCCGGGGCTATCGTACTGCCCATCTAAGCATACTGTAATCCCTTCAGCCTGAAGTGAGAGTGATGGGGGGAGATAATGTGTTCAACCTATTCACCTTCGCAACTTCTTTTACTATTTGTCTTGCCATCATCTCCCATCTACCGTATACCCTCTCAACGGCTACTGTAGTGACATCACGAATAATCCTTCTCATGCTTCTTTCTGATGGTAATCGAAGGTCGAGAACGTTCCCAAAGTCCAGTAAACGCTGTATAGTGTTTATTTATATATTATCTAATTCCAAGATATATAGCAGATAGGTCATTCCTGCTTTCTCTCCCAGACACACTTTTTTCTCTCGCTCTCTCTCACTCCTCTCGCATGTCACCTTGTCTCCCTTTCCTCACACCCCGTGGATATTTTCCGTCTGTACTTTGTATTACTAACCGGGATCATGTTGCCAGTGATGAAGGATGCTGTCGCGATATCGTGATTTGTCTTGTAGACCTTACCCTTACCCTTTCCTGTTTTGGAACTACTCGCCCATTCATTTTTCTTGTCACACTTCAGACAATCAAATGATACTCGAAACACGGCTCCATTCATTCTTTCTTCCCTCTCACTCTCATCTATGAGCTCCCCGCAGTGTAAACAGCGTTTAAGTAGCATCCGCAGCAATTGTGTTTCGACGAGGACTAGTTTAGGCATCTCGCTCTTATCACTATCTCCACTATCATCTTCACTATATTCACTATCTTCTTCTTCTTGAGATCCTATCACGAAATCAGAGTCCTAAAAACACTTTATTATTGATTCTGTACGGTTTATGCGCCGTTATTTAATTGGCCAAGTAACTCCAAGAACTGCATATTTTATGAAATCTATTTTTGAAACAATAATTATGTTTTGTTTTTGGAGTTACCGATCCAATCTGACTCTTCTCTCTCTCTCTCGCTCTCGCTCTCGCTCTCGCTCTCTCTCTGTCTCTCTCTCTCGCTCTAAATATTAAATGTCATGTGTGAATTTATATTTGCATATTGCTCTCGTGCATATTGCCAACATGTTCTGTATTCATTCACCTTTCTTTCAATAGTTGGATAGGATGATATTGTTGTGTCTGATCGATATCTATTGATTGATATACTATCAGCTGCAGGTCGATTATCGATATGCGAAAGTGGCTCGAGTCCGATGGAAATGGTAGAAAGACGACGTGCGAGGACGATTGGAGAACAGGGGACTGTCTGAGAGTTGTTTCATTGTTTTTTTTTCGTTTTTTTTGTATGGTAAAATAATATAATGTAACCTCGGTGTTATTTCGTACACGGGATCTATCTGGTGACTGAATAGGGGATGTGAGTGGAGTAGTATCATGAGCAGGAGGAAGGGGAGCAGAGTAGGTATGATCTTCTCCTGGCCGGTGATATTCTCGTTGAGGTCGATTCTGATATTGTTGTATTGATTTATTGATTTCTCTATCTTTCTATCTCTTTCTGTTACATTCTCAGCATCTGTGATAGTTAGTGATCCTAAATGTAATATGTTTCAAAGATCTTACGTCAATCGGTAGTCTTACTCCATCTAGAAAATGAATATGACACCATCTGGCATCTAATCCTCTATCTATTCTCTCTCTACTCTCTCTTATTAGCCATTCACTTCTATCCGGAGACAAATTCAACCGAGCTATCCATTCTTCTTGCTCTGTCGCTAATGTTCGACCAGGGAAACATCTAGTGATCTCACTATATTCTTGACAGACAACACAGAATCGTCGACGTGCTCGTTTCATTGCTGAGAAGATCATATAAGCAATAAACCAGTGTTTGATTGATTCATGTTAGTTTCCACATCATTACTGTACTCGAAATCTCCGAAAACTAATGAAAATTGGAAAAGCAATGAAAAAAAAGGAAAACGCAGCTACGCGCTGCTGGCCGACGAATTCTGGTGCAACGATGCACCACGCACCACCTGCGCGCGTGCGGCGCCACCATACACCATCTACACCACGTGCGCCCTTACACCACCTACATCACAAAAACTTTGACGATTGATATTTAATTCACAGATTTTTAATATTTTTTTTTGATAACGCCATTAATACCTAAATTGTCAAACAAGTTATATGAACCCAACTTGTCTAGCGTGTCATACTCCCTTTAATGCAGTTCCCGGATAGCATTGTGGATTAAATATATGGACTACGCAAAACGTGCAGGTAATTGCCTCGCAATACAATCTTGTGGAATTATGCATATCTGGACTTGTGATCTCTGCATTTGCGAAAAGGTTGGATTCGGAAAGGAGTAGGATCCCGAGTATTTTCCGAGATTTTGTTTATCGATCGGAATGATCATGATTATGAATATAATTATTACCACCATGTAATTCTAAATCTAATGGTATCATATGCCTTGGTGACCTTCTAATGGTTTTCCCAGACTGTAGTCTCACTACTACCTCTCTTACTTTCCCATCCGAGCCTTCCACCTTACTAATTACTTGAACTGATGGATACTTACTCGGTTTGTCGTTGTTAACAAGCAAATGAATCGATCGATCGAGTGTACCTGTGGAATATCTCTTATTAGACGAGTAACTTGCACGGTCGCGTAATTCAGTGATATAATTCAAGATGAAGAAAGAAATCCCATAATTGTTTCCTATACTCTTCTAATTGTTTAAATTGCTCTACTGTGGATTCTTGTGTGGAATTGATTACTGGAATTTGAGTCTTTTTGGGATAATGTCGATGAACGATGAATCATCGATCATAGTGTATCAATTGCTTCATTGTCCTTCCGCATATTCAATAGATCTTTATCTATCCCTTATGACTGCCCCTCTATCTGTCTATGCTCTCTTCTTTATCATAGTCTATCATTTTGTTATTACATTCCACAGACACATTATCCTGTATATAAGCCACAGGCCAGTATGATAAATATTCTTACCACTGAATTGCTGTGTGTGTGACTTTGACAAACACAAGTGGTGCATACTGCCGTAGATCGACACCCTGGCGCCGGTTCGAGCCGCAGCAGCAGCCAAGATGGGAGAATCCTTCAAGAAGTCGCTATCGACGCTGGTGGTCCACCTTCACAAGATCGTCAACGATGCCAAAGGACTACGATCGACCGTCGAAGCTGACGCTCTTGTCGCGACACGGGCGAACTACTCAAGCGCCATCGCTCGACTACAAGCAGCGGAAAGGATGATCTCAACGAAGACCGCGGACTACGAGGAATTCGTCATGAGGATCGGAGATCCCACAACCCGTGCCAACATCGACGAGGAACGGAAGACCTTCATCCAATCGCTTGAACTGGATCTGCAAGGAGTCACCACGCTAATCATGGATCTGGTTGTTTCTGAACGCGACATGATGCTCAGAATCTCGGAGCAATCGTGCCAGACAGCAAACATTGGAGGAGCCTTGGCTGTGCCCACTACGCCAACGCCTCATCAACCAGCCTCAACGAATGTCGTCACGCAACCAGCCTCAACGACACCAGCGTCATCACCACCTCAGACGGAGCGATCGGAAGCACCACGGATGAGGCTGCCTCGTCCCGAACTCCCAACATTCGATGGAACCCCTTCACAGTGGAGACAATTTCGTGCAATCTTCGAAAGTCTTGTGAGCCCGGACATTCGAGACGTCGAACGGATGTGTACACTCATCAGCTGTCTTCGAGGGCCTGCACACGACATCGTCTCAGGATATGCTATGGTCGAAGGAGCATACAAGGATGTTCTTCAAGCATTGGAGGACGAGTATGGGGATGACGATACCATGAAGATGCGGCTCCATTCTGAGCTGCTGCCTTACCGAAGGCAAACGAGACTACCCAATCTACGCATTCATCCATTCAAGAGATCGCACGGATCAACCGTCAACTCACATCACTCGGAGAGAACATGGATCAACCTTCGATCGAAGTCGTCATCATGAGGAAGCTACCATCGTGGCTGTTGGAGAAACTACTCAAGGAGAAGACGAAACGGCAATCGTTCAGCGTCTCCGAACAGATCAACTACCTCTCGGATGAGGTCAAATTGAGGAGGAACGTCGAAGAAGTGGATGGAACCCTGAAGGTGTGGATCAACGTCGTCCGCGATCCACGAACGGATTCTGAGGGGCAGGAGGACATGAAGTCTCGAAAGGACTTCAAGAAGATTACCTGCCTCCTCTGCAACAAGGATCACAAGGCCACCCAGTGCACTACGTATCTCACAGCAGCTAAGCGGAAGGAAGCTGCATACAAGAATCGCTTGTGCTTCAACTGCCTCCGACCCGAACACAGGACGAATGAATGCAAGAACAAGCACAACTGCTGGGTGTGCAAGGAGCGACATCACACGGCTTTATGCGAGAAGTCAGACGAGAAGTCAACTACAACGTAGTAGATTAGCCATACCTTCCACCTTATTCAATAATTATACTTATTACTTGCTTTGTTGTTCTCACTCTCTATTATAAGATTCTCCATATGAAGAACGAGTAGTCTGGTTCTTTCTCTCTCAACCATTCAATCGTTAGATTAGTCAATCCGTCATAATTCTTGTATGTATCTTTAGCCTTACTCTATTCAACCCTTAACCTGTGTAGTATCTACCTATGTAGTTCACTTCCCGAGGTGGAGTGTCGATGAACGATGAATCATCGATCATAGTGTATCAATTGCTTCATTGTCCTTCCGCATATTCAATAGATCTTTATCTATCCCTTATGACTGCCCCTCTATCTGTCTATGCTCTCTTCTTTATCATAGTCTATCATTTTGTTATTACATTCCACAGACACATTATCCTGTATATAAGCCACAGGCCAGTATGATAAATATTCTTACCACTGAATTGCTGTGTGTGTGACTTTGACAAACACAAGTGGTGCATACTGCCGTAGATCGACACCCTGGCGCCGGTTCGAGCCGCAGCAGCAGCCAAGATGGGAGAATCCTTCAAGAAGTCGCTATCGACGCTGGTGGTCCACCTTCACAAGATCGTCAACGATGCCAAAGGACTACGATCGACCGTCGAAGCTGACGCTCTTGTCGCGACACGGGCGAACTACTCAAGCGCCATCGCTCGACTACAAGCAGCGGAAAGGATGATCTCAACGAAGACCGCGGACTACGAGGAATTCGTCATGAGGATCGGAGATCCCACAACCCGTGCCAACATCGACGAGGAACGGAAGACCTTCATCCAATCGCTTGAACTGGATCTGCAAGGAGTCACCACGCTAATCATGGATCTGGTTGTTTCTGAACGCGACATGATGCTCAGAATCTCGGAGCAATCGTGCCAGACAGCAAACATTGGAGGAGCCTTGGCTGTGCCCACTACGCCAACGCCTCATCAACCAGCCTCAACGAATGTCGTCACGCAACCAGCCTCAACGACACCAGCGTCATCACCACCTCAGACGGAGCGATCGGAAGCACCACGGATGAGGCTGCCTCGTCCCGAACTCCCAACATTCGATGGAACCCCTTCACAGTGGAGACAATTTCGTGCAATCTTCGAAAGTCTTGTGAGCCCGGACATTCGAGACGTCGAACGGATGTGTACACTCATCAGCTGTCTTCGAGGGCCTGCACACGACATCGTCTCAGGATATGCTATGGTCGAAGGAGCATACAAGGATGTTCTTCAAGCATTGGAGGACGAGTATGGGGATGACGATACCATGAAGATGCGGCTCCATTCTGAGCTGCTGCCTTACCGAAGGCAAACGAGACTACCCAATCTACGCATTCAACCATTCAAGAGATCGCACGGATCAACCGTCAACTCACATCACTCGGAGAGAACATGGATCAACCTTCGATCGAAGTCGTCATCATGAGGAAGCTACCATCGTGGCTGTTGGAGAAACTACTCAAGGAGAAGACGAAACGGCAATCGTTCAGCGTCTCCGAACAGATCAACTACCTCTCGGATGAGGTCAAATTGAGGAGGAACGTCGAAGAAGTGGATGGAACCCTGAAGGTGTGGATCAACGTCGTCCGCGATCCACGAACGGATTCTGAGGGGCAGGAGGACATGAAGTCTCGAAAGGACTTCAAGAAGATTACCTGCCTCCTCTGCAACAAGGATCACAAGGCCACCCAGTGCACTACGTATCTCACAGCAGCTAAGCGGAAGGAAGCTGCATACAAGAATCGCTTGTGCTTCAACTGCCTCCGACCCGAACACAGGACGAATGAATGCAAGAACAAGCACAACTGCTGGGTGTGCAAGGAGCGACATCACACGGCTTTATGCGAGAAGTCAGACGAGAAGTCAACTACAACGTAGTAGATTAGCCATACCTTCCACCTTATTCAATAATTATACTTATTACTTGCTTTGTTGTTCTCACTCTCTATTATAAGATTCTCCATATGAAGAACGAGTAGTCTGGTTCTTTCTCTCTCAACCATTCAATCGTTAGATTAGTCAATCCGTCATAATTCTTGTATGTATCTTTAGCCTTACTCTATTCAACCCTTAACCTGTGTAGTATCTACCTATGTAGTTCACTTCCCGAGGTGGAGTGTCGATGAACGATGAATCATCGATCATAGTGTATCAATTGCTTCATTGTCCTTCCGCATATTCAATAGATCTTTATCTATCCCTTATGACTGCCCCTCTATCTGTCTATGCTCTCTTCTTTATCATAGTCTATCATTTTGTTATTACATTCCACAGACACATTATCCTGTATATAAGCCACAGGCCAGTATGATAAATATTCTTACCACTGAATTGCTGTGTGTGTGACTTTGACAAACACAAGTGGTGCATACTGCCGTAGATCGACACCCTGGCGCCGGTTCGAGCCGCAGCAGCAGCCAAGATGGGAGAATCCTTCAAGAAGTCGCTATCGACGCTGGTGGTCCACCTTCACAAGATCGTCAACGATGCCAAAGGACTACGATCGACCGTCGAAGCTGACGCTCTTGTCGCGACACGGGCGAACTACTCAAGCGCCATCGCTCGACTACAAGCAGCGGAAAGGATGATCTCAACGAAGACCGCGGACTACGAGGAATTCGTCATGAGGATCGGAGATCCCACAACCCGTGCCAACATCGACGAGGAACGGAAGACCTTCATCCAATCGCTTGAACTGGATCTGCAAGGAGTCACCACGCTAATCATGGATCTGGTTGTTTCTGAACGCGACATGATGCTCAGAATCTCGGAGCAATCGTGCCAGACAGCAAACATTGGAGGAGCCTTGGCTGTGCCCACTACGCCAACGCCTCATCAACCAGCCTCAACGAATGTCGTCACGCAACCAGCCTCAACGACACCAGCGTCATCACCACCTCAGACGGAGCGATCGGAAGCACCACGGATGAGGCTGCCTCGTCCCGAACTCCCAACATTCGATGGAACCCCTTCACAGTGGAGACAATTTCGTGCAATCTTCGAAAGTCTTGTGAGCCCGGACATTCGAGACGTCGAACGGATGTGTACACTCATCAGCTGTCTTCGAGGGCCTGCACACGACATCGTCTCAGGATATGCTATGGTCGAAGGAGCATACAAGGATGTTCTTCAAGCATTGGAGGACGAGTATGGGGATGACGATACCATGAAGATGCGGCTCCATTCTGAGCTGCTGCCTTACCGAAGGCAAACGAGACTACCCAATCTACGCATTCAACCATTCAAGAGATCGCACGGATCAACCGTCAACTCACATCACTCGGAGAGAACATGGATCAACCTTCGATCGAAGTCGTCATCATGAGGAAGCTACCATCGTGGCTGTTGGAGAAACTACTCAAGGAGAAGACGAAACGGCAATCGTTCAGCGTCTCCGAACAGATCAACTACCTCTCGGATGAGGTCAAATTGAGGAGGAACGTCGAAGAAGTGGATGGAACCCTGAAGGTGTGGATCAACGTCGTCCGCGATCCACGAACGGATTCTGAGGGGCAGGAGGACATGAAGTCTCGAAAGGACTTCAAGAAGATTACCTGCCTCCTCTGCAACAAGGATCACAAGGCCACCCAGTGCACTACGTATCTCACAGCAGCTAAGCGGAAGGAAGCTGCATACAAGAATCGCTTGTGCTTCAACTGCCTCCGACCCGAACACAGGACGAATGAATGCAAGAACAAGCACAACTGCTGGGTGTGCAAGGAGCGACATCACACGGCTTTATGCGAGAAGTCAGACGAGAAGTCAACTACAACGTAGTAGATTAGCCATACCTTCCACCTTATTCAATAATTATACTTATTACTTGCTTTGTTGTTCTCACTCTCTATTATAAGATTCTCCATATGAAGAACGAGTAGTCTGGTTCTTTCTCTCTCAACCATTCAATCGTTAGATTAGTCAATCCGTCATAATTCTTGTATGTATCTTTAGCCTTACTCTATTCAACCCTTAACCTGTGTAGTATCTACCTATGTAGTTCACTTCCCGAGGTGGAGTGTCGATGAACGATGAATCATCGATCATAGTGTATCAATTGCTTCATTGTCCTTCCGCATATTCAATAGATCTTTATCTATCCCTTATGACTGCCCCTCTATCTGTCTATGCTCTCTTCTTTATCATAGTCTATCATTTTGTTATTACATTCCACAGACACATTATCCTGTATATAAGCCACAGGCCAGTATGATAAATATTCTTACCACTGAATTGCTGTGTGTGTGACTTTGACAAACACAGATAAGTTGTGGGGTTTGGAGGATTTATACAAGCGTTTGGGTAAATGAAATCTATGGGTCTTATTATCTATTCTCTTTCATCGTTTTCTTCTTTATTCTATGGTCCCTACCTCCTGGCGCACGGCAACAGTTCGTCCAATATATAAAAGAAAGGGAGCAAAACACACAATAAGTTACTATCGTCCTATTTCATTAACAAGTGCATGTTGTTAGGTTAAGGAAAGAATTATATGTCAAGATATCTCGTACTTCCTGAATGAAAATGACTTGTTGAGTAATTCACAGCATGGTTTTCGTCTGAAATGTTCATGTAATACCTGTCATCTAACTACTTTCAATCACTGGCACCGCCATCTTGATAGAAAAAGTCATATCGCATGCGCATATGAGGCCGTTTGCGTAAGACTCGACTAAAATATGTGAAACCTGGCACAGTGAAAAAATAAATTTTGGGGATCGGGGTTCTCAAGGGTGCTGATGACGATGGTCATGTTCATTTTTCACCTAAAGCCACCGTTGAGGCCAGATGATGTCGCGTTGAAATCGCGTTTTCAGTCATTTCTCCTCAACCGGTGGTACAAAAATTTGCAGACTATGCACCCAGGGGCAGAATTTGATGACGATCACGCCTGTCTAATTCATTTTTCATGAAAAAGTTTCCGAAATTTTCAAAATTCGAATTGCTCTCAATGGCCAAAGTGTGTGAGTGAGATACATAGATCGGTCCTTAAAGGTGTCGAATGATTAAAGGATTCACTGAAGTGATCAGCAAGTAATTGGGCTTTAGCAAAGTCAGATGTTTTTATATTACCAGTATTATCCATGAGAGATTCTATGGTATGATGCACATCTTTTATACGATCGCCTGCGAATGGGTGAGGGAGTTCCACGTGGACAGAGATCTAGAGGCACAAGTAGAAAGAGATTTTGGAATACAAAAAGGTAGAGATATCCTATAACGATGACTAATTCTATTACAATCAATATAGTATAAGTGAGAGGAGTCAAATAAAGAATAGTTATGTACTGTGCTATGGAGAAATTGGAGATCACGGATGGCTCTTCTATATTCTAATGTGGGGAGTTGAAGAAAGGCGTTGCGTTCGTTAAAAGGTAAGGGAGCAAGTTTGCACTTAGCAAAAAGTTTATATGTGAAATTTCTTTGTACACTTTCTATTGAATTGGTCAGGTATTTAAGGGTGGGATGCCAGATAATAGGACATGATTCAGGAATTGGTCTTATATAAACAGTATAAGCTCTAGATAAAAGTGAATGGGAACGAGAGTGGACAGACAGGAACAACATGTTAATAGAAGCTTTGGCCTTAGTAGTTATGACTGATATATGGTGATTAAACGACAAATCAGAGCTCATGTGAACTCCTAAGTCTCTTACAACAGGTGATGAGGAAAGTGGGCAACTATTCATAATATACTGGGTACGAGCCTTTAAAGGGCCAATATGGAGGACAGTACATTTGGGGGCAGATATAGTCATATTCCATGTGAGACTCCAATCAACAATAGAATCAATAGCCGATTGTAAAGATTTAGATTCGGAAGGAACGGGGGCGTAAATCTTAAGATCATCAGCAAATATACCGTATTTGACACTAGAGGGAATTATAACAGATAAATCATTAATAAATAGTATGAACATGAGTGGGCCAATGCTGGAGCCCTGAGGCACGCCAGAGGTGATGGGACTAGGGCGGGACATGGAATCTTCTATAAGCACCGATTGTGAACGATTAGATAAGTAAGAATGAAACCAATATACAATATGAGGCGAGATTCCTCTACATTTAAGTTTGTGCAGTAACAGTCTATGGTCGATACTATCAAAAGCCTTAGCGAAGTCAAAATAAATAACATCAACAGAAATACCGGCAGAAACACACTTACATAACATAATAGGAATGGGACTCACATAATTGCGTAGCTGTGGATCTACTACTCCTAAAGCCAGCTTGATGACAATCCAGAATATTATTCGAATCAAGATATTCAGTAAGTTCTTTGATCAAAATTTTCCCGAAAATTTTCGAAGCAGTGGAGGTTAAAGAGATCGGGCGGAAGTTAGCTATGTTATTATTATTGGATTTTTTCGGGATGGGTTTGACAATTGCTACTTTCCATAAGCTAGGTACAATAGAAGTAAGAAGAGTCTTATTAAAAATTATGGTTAAGGGAACAACAATTGCGTATTTACCTTCAACCGATTCGAAGATATCGCGACGGACCTCCATCAACCCATAGTATTTACATATCTGCTCTATTGTTCATTTATTGTGATGGAAATAAAGAAAGAAAGAAAGAAAGAACAAAGAAGAGTTACACGACCGCTTCTAAATCCATGCTGTTCAAGAAGTTAGAGATTATTGATTGAAAGAAAGTTCCGAACCAATACAAGTCCGGACCAGCAGTTTCTACATCACGACTAGAGATGGCAATAATGCACAATTCATTGCGGGCCCGCAAACTAGGAGAGAGGGGAGGGGAGCGATTGCGGGCCCGTAGGAATAAAGTAGTCATTGCGGGCCCGCAATCGGGGGGGGGGGGGGGATCATTTCGCCAACGATCATTTCGCCAACGGATCATAAATCTTTTAGGAGATGGCCTATGGAAACAAAAGTTGTACCATTGTTATCAGTTGGGGTGTACGGTATTGTGCTACCGTAACCGTCGTGAATCGCGAACTGATTTTTTTCATTCAACCCATGACCCTGGGTTCATGGTTGAAAATGGCCAAAGTCGAAAAATTCATGACGGCCCGAGTTAAAATACTAGTTGCCATTATATCAAAAGTGAGACAACTTTTAACTTTCTGGATACCGTAACCCGAACTACCGTAATCGCACCTGGGTTTGCAGTGAATTTCGATACAATATTGTAGAGTACGGTAGCTAGATTACGGTAGTTCGGGTTACGGTATCCAGAAAGTTAAAAGTTGTCTCACTGTTGATATAATATATATATATATATGTTGATATATGGCAACTAGTCTTTGAACTCGGGCCGTCATGAATTTTTCGACTTTGGCCATTTTCAACCATGAACCCAGGGTCATGGGTTGAATGAAAAAAATCAGTTCGCGATTCACGACGATTACGGTAGCATAATACCGTACACCCCAACTGATAACAATGGTACAACTTTTGTTTCTATAGGCCATCTCCTAAAAGATTTATGATCCGTTGGCGAAATGATCGTTGGCGAAATGATCGCCCCCCCCCCCCCCCCCCCCCCCCCCGCAATCGCTCCCCCTCCCCTCCCTCTGATTTGCGGCCCGCAATGACTTTAAATGATTTTACACCCCACTGCGGGCCCGCAATCATTAGCAATGAAAAGTCAATTTCATTGCTGGCCCGCAACGCTCGTATTGCCAACTCTAATCACGACAAATCAATATTTCCATGACTTTAGAAGTAAATATCGAAGATAGAA
This sequence comes from Parapristionchus giblindavisi, assembly GCA_943737045.1. Taxonomy (NCBI): domain Eukaryota; kingdom Metazoa; phylum Nematoda; class Chromadorea; order Rhabditida; family Diplogasteridae; genus Parapristionchus; species Parapristionchus giblindavisi. The sequence continues at coordinate 5,885 of CALSFV010000137.1, read as the reverse complement.
GATGATAATGTCTTATCTTATGTGCCTTTATTTTTGAAGTTAGCACAGAAAAATAGAATGGAGGATACAAAGAGTCCGAGGATATCGATTTGACTACAAGGGTTAGGAAAACTTTTTCTGAGCACGATTAGGAATTATTTCTTATCATCCCATTTTGAAATCTGAAAATAGATTCTATTTATTTTCCTAATTTTGTTGTTTTAATTATGCAATGTTCAAAAGTCGAGAAAATTTAAAAAAAGGCGAGATAAAACGAGGAGGGCTTTCTTTGTTTATCATTTATTTTCGAAACATAGTATAACTTACTCTGACTAGTAGAAAAGAGAGAGATAAAAGAGAGAGGGAGAGAGTGAAAAAGATATTGAACTTACAATATACTTCTCTGGCAGTTGAGCAGTGAGTAGATGAACTGTTATACAGTTCGGGCTTGTTTGTACATTCACCATTCCATTCTCATCAATTCCAACAATATTCGAGTATTCTCCCAAACTTGAAAAATGTCCTTTAACTTCATATAATTCTATTTATTTCCACTTACTTTGTCTTTATAATTTCATATGAAAGATTATACATATTCACTGATATTAAACTTCCATCAAAAGTCAAATAAAAGATCCAATTATTGAATATCACCAATCGACCATAAATCTGAAATCAAAGTAATGTAAATCGATCGAATAACTAAAACATACGTCTTTTAATTTTTTTTTCTCCAAATATTCTTCTGAATCTGATTGATATCGACGAATGGAGGAATAATTTATACCGAATAAGAAGTTACTGGAAATTCATTTAGATTAATTTGTTAATAAAGGATTTTTAATTCAAATCTTACTTACTTATGTACAAGAATTCGATAATAAATCTTTAGTTCATCAATCGAAGCATTAAATTTAATTCCATTTTCAGTTCGATAATCTTCATTTATTGGAATTGCGAATGAGACATTTTTATTATTATTTCTTTCAATGAAATAATGGAGACAATCCCATTTGAAAAGAACTTTTATTCCATTTTCAATCTGTAAAAATATATAAATTTAACAATTTCAGTTTCTACTTATTAAATTGTTTGATTTTACCTTTACTAATTGAGTGATTACAATTTTATCATTTTTTAGTTCTGCTTTCTTAATTATTTTGTCCTAAATATTGATTTTATTGAATATTTCGATATCGAAATTAACCTCTTCGAAGAAGAACGAATTACCCATAACTCCAAATGGGGCGTCATAATCAAATTGTTGCTCTAGACTTTTGTTTCTAAATTAAAAATTTCTACATTGAAATATTTATAAGATTAATTTAATTTCCGTTTGTTTTTCAATAAAATCGCTAGAGAGTGAAAGGGAGGGAGAGAGTGAAAGGGAGGGAGAGAGGGAGAGAGGGAGAGAGAGAGTGAAAGGGAGGGAGAGAGGGAGAGAGAGAAAGGGAGAGAGAGGGAGAGAGAGGGAGAGAGGGAGAGAGAGGGAGAGAGGGAGAGAGAGGGAGAGAGGGAGAGAGAGAGGGAGAGAGGGAGAGAGAGGAAGAGAGGGAAAGAGAGGGAGAGAGAGGGAGAGAGATGGAGAGAGATGGAGATGGAATTGCGCTATTCAGCAATAATTTGACCGAATCTCAAAAGCTTTCGCAATAGTATTATTTCTCATGTTTCATAGTTTTGTCATCATCCTTTGTTTATTTAATCTTACTACCAAATTATTAATATTATATTATTATTATTTGATCTTTTACCCATTCATAATTATAACAATTACAAGAAAATAATGACAAAATAACGAAAACAAAAAGAACAGAAATATCAAGAACTCTAGCATAATCTAAAAACGACGAAAATCGATATTTAATATTTTCCGAAAGATTCGATTTAGAATCGATGAATCGCGTAACAATGATTATAACAGACTAGAAACACATTAAGGAAAGATCAAAGATCAAAGATCAATCTATTCATTCTTCTTTTCTTCATCCGAAACATGATTATCGTAGAGGGTGAACAGTTTCGCTACTTCCTTCATATCCATATCAACCTTTCCATCATCTATCAATCTTCTGAAAAATATAAATAAATAAATAAAAATAAGAAAATTTAAACTTGTTCAAGAGAGGGAATAGAATTTCTGTTCAAAAGATACGAAAATATAATCAAAGTTTGATCAAACTCTCCTCGTTTTGCACACTTTCTCGCCCTTTTCGTTTCGTTACTTTTACCGACTTTTGAACACTATTTAAACAAATCGGTTTGCAATGATCAATTATGGTGCATCTACCGTACCTCTCCATATCCATGCCGCAGAGATGGTACAATCTTGGTGAAGAAAGATGGTTGGAACCTGTAAGCAAAATAGTATCAAATACATTTACATCCGTTACCAAAGAGAATAACGTATGCTCTAATCTACCGTATGCTCTAATCTACCGTAACCAACATACCTCGAATCCAGATGCCTTGGCAACGTCAACGTTGGGCTCGATGCCAATAGCAACGACGATCAAATCCGTATCGATCGTCTTTTTCTCTTGAGCTGATTGTGAGTCTTGACGCGAAGGTACTACCGTAACCCTCACTCGATTATCGATTGATTCGAATGAAGAAACACTAGCATTCGCGTGTACTTTCACACCGATCTATAAAGGGGATAATCAATCGAATTTTCCACAATATACTTTTTTTTCACACGTTCTCAACGTTTTTTTTTCCGAAATAACCTCTGCTCATTTGCACAATCTCTCTGCCCGTTTTTTCAGGTAGGCGGTGTTACATTTTTCAAAACGTCTCCGGTATTTTTGGTCGCGGGGCACACCGTTGAGAGGCCAAATCTCGCGGGGTACACCGCGAGGTGCACCACGGTGTGGAAGTGACGGCGTGCCTCGCGGGGTGGACATCAAATCTCGCGGGGCAGGAGGGACGGTGTGCCGGCACACCGTCATCCACCTCGCGGGGCTCCCCGTCTAGAGGCTGCAGCTCGCGAGGTACCCCGTCTAAGTGTTCTACCCCGAGGTGTACCTCGCGGCGTACACCACGGGATTGAACGGCGTGCCCCGCGAGTACAAAATACCGGAGGTGCGCACGCCGTAACGACTGAGAGGCGGTGGAGGGGGTTACGGCGTGCGCCCGTTTTGAAAATGTAACACCACCTAACTTTTGAACTCCGTATAACAAACCTTGGTCATCTCCTCATTCGTTTTCTTGGACAGATACTCTGGAGGGACGGAGACGAGTTGACCATGATCGGAAATCACCTCAACAATATACTGTAACGCGAACAACATACCGTAATCAAGATACACAAAAATCAATAAAATCGATCATCTTTAACAACTGTCAGTCCATAATACAGATATAGGTCGAATAGCTACGTTACACATTTTCAAAATGCGATCAGGTTTATTGATTTTTCGGAAATTTTCAGCTCAAAATGCGGTCAAGCTTCGTAGTCTGTAACGTACTTTCGATATATGACTACAGACGGTCTTCCTCTCTTGTTTCACAATATGATCTTTGATCTTTAGTGATCGGTGTACGGTATGGGGGTTCAAAGACCAAAAGCGATATGAAATACAGTGTAAACTGATAAGAGAGATGGAGAAATGAACTGAATATTCTATGATTCAGTCATATCTGTTCTTCCATAACAGTAATACACATGGGAGATCAAAGGTCAAAGATCGGACGATTTCTGAATAACCCATCAGATAAATACCAATAGAAGAATCAATCAATAAATAGCTCCCAAAACAAGCAGTCCCCACAAATGAGGTTACAGGGACCCCTAGTGAACGAGTGAGGTCGTTTGCGCTTACGTTTTGACTACATGCCAACAAATTTATGTTAGAAGTTTTTGAGCCGCATAATTTGAAAGGTGTATTTTTACCTAGCCACAGTCGTATACAATGTTTCCAGGCCCACTTTTCTCATCGAAATATCAAAATCCCTGCCACTAAGAAAAAAGGTTTGTCTCCGATTTCGATCGGCCAGTGATTGGGGTTATGAGAAGGCATAACCACTTGATTTGACCAAAATTACAAATTATCGATTTTTGTGATCCACCCTGAAAATGATCATAACTCGGTTAATTTTCATCGTACAGCGAGCTTACAGGTCTCATTCGAACCGTATTCTAATGCTCTCCAGAAAAAATTCATAACCCGTTCGCTGCTAAGTTGTCTTCAGGGCGAAAAACGCGAAAAAACACATTTCATGGTCAAAAAGGTGACTTGTTCTTTCATATCACGTGCAAAGTCGGTATGTTGTTCATTTACCGTATCTGTCCCCCAATGCTGTTTAGTAGAGGGCAAGGGACGGCCATTTTTTCGCCTCAACAGTTTTTTCGATCGTATCTGCTTTCAAACCAATACACTATTCAAAAAAAAGGAAATGATGCTCTCGGAAAGACGAATAAAAGTTCTTTTATGATCGAATAGCTATGACAACCCACTCATTTGCGTGCCTGCACAGATACTCTGGCCTCAGATGTTTGAATCCATGTATGATTCAAGTAGAATGTTTGCAATTAATGTCGTGATCTAGCATGGAATGTACTCGAATTATGCATGGATTACCCGTGATCATGCATGGATTCTGGATTCCAGGCAAGATCACGGAACATCCATGCATGATCACGAACCACGGATATTTCATGCATGGAATGTAATGCATGAATATGCTTGTATTCGTGATCATTCAAGGATTTCAACACCACACAACTGACAGCCTCCCAAAATCTTTCTACACATAGCAAAAGTATTACGTTTGTTATTGGTTTTCACAAAAATGAATTGAGTATGGGGAGAGTATAGTGAAACCACAAACAGGCACTAATAAGGTGATCATCTTCCAAGTCTTTCGGATAATCTCGAATGTATTTCTGGTATAGTTAAGGTAAATCCCGTTATACAGGACACACGAAGTCCTTCGGGAGATCAGTGATATCCCAGTGATAATTCAAGTCCAATTCAATCCGGATGGCATAATATCTTCTTCGGACTTACTTTTGTACTTCGGTCAATCATTCATCACAAGACCAGTCATGATTAAGTAGCATAATTGGTACTTGTGGACCTTGCGGAAATGTCCTCATACGACGAAGAAACACTTCGAAGATGTCTTACGGAAGGCTTTCCGTCCCTCATCGTCCATAGTCAATTGTCCTTGCCCCATGTCACTACAGTTTGATGTAGAAATGGATGGATAAAAATTCACGTTGCTTTTATATTGAACAAACGACTGTGTAGAGTTCTTTATTTATATAAAAGGGAGAAATGAGTGTGTATAAAGTGCAAATGTATTATCTTATTTTCACATAATTATTGAATATAACACGGAAAAATAAAAGAATACAGGATACAAAGGGAATAAAAATGTCCGAGGTTGGTTATCTATTTAACCATAAGAGTTAGTAGAACAATTTTCTTGGCTCAATTAGGAATTATTTCTTCTCGTCCCATTTTGAAATCTGAAAATAGAATCAATTTATATCCCTATTATCTAGATGTGCAAAATATCTCGAAAAGAGAAGAAAAAGAGGCGAGAGATTGTGTAAAACAAAGAGAGTTGGCCATTTCTTTTTGTGAATTTTGAACGGAGAACTTACTCTGACTAGAAGTTTATTATATTTCTGTTGTAATTCTTTCATTTCCATTTCCATTATTGCATTTCCCTTCTCTAGTTCTTCTTCTTTCTTCTCTTTATCTTCTAGTCTTCTTTCTAGTTCTTCTTCTTTCTTCTCATTATCTTCTAGTCTTCTTTCTAGTTCTTCTTCTTTCTTCTCTTTATCTTCTAGTCTCTTCTCAAGTACATTTTTAGTCTTCAAAAGTTCTTCTTTCTCTTTTTGTTCATTTTCGACTTTTCTTTCGAGTTCTTCAATTCTCTTCTTATTAGCTTGGTTC
>CALSFV010000136.1:0-143822 GCA_943737045.1 Parapristionchus giblindavisi | reverse complement strand
ATGCGCGAAAAAATGAATATTAAGAAATTACACCAAAAACGTCACGGGAGGCCATTCTGGCTCCCCTTGTTAGTTCTATTCTACCACTACTATATCCAGTTTGATCTACGATCTCTGATCTCTTATTCTATTGCTCCTTTAATCATCCATCCCCTTTTATCATTACTTTTTTATCATTACTTTTCTCCTTTCAACTACTCTCAAACACACAACACTGAAACCCCAATCATTGATTCAACTTATTAGTATTGGTACCATTTCGCCTTGTAATATTAATATCATGAATCGCGTTGACATATTATAAGAAACTTCGAAGTTTTAGGTTTTCAGATAATTTAGTACAGATCATTGCATCATCGTATCAGCAGATCAGATCATGGGGGGAAACCTTTTTTTAATTCTGTTTATTGGCTTAATAAAAAATGAAACTTATAAGGAGAAATAATTGGTTGATACCTCTCTTATCGATAGTTTGCGATTGTTTCTTCTTTGGTGCATATTGATTAGTTAATTGTTGTCTATATCTATCTAATGACAGTTGTTCATTCCTTGATTCTTTTCTTGAATATGATGGTTCTTGGTATGATGAATATACTTCTTGAGGTCTTAATCTTATATATTGCTTAACTATTGATCAAATATCTAACCTTAATTGATATCGAACAGTTTCTTCAAAGTTATCTTTATTTCTATGAATCAATGGAACTGCGATCGGTTCAGGAAAGAAATGATGAGATGGAGAATATGGTCCTGAAATGAGATTATACAATTACAAAATTGAAATAGACTATATGTATATGTAAAGGTTAAGAAATCATATGTAGTCTTTGCTTAGATTATTATTATTATTGAAAAAAATGACAAAGCAGAGGCAGCGAGTTTTTATATGCATTTGATAATAGTGAATTGAAGAGGAAAAATAGGAAAATATAAAAGTGATTCAATGCAAAGTATTTTCATGATTTTTCTTCATGTGAGTAAATTTCCTAACTTCATGTTTCATAGGAAATAGAGATTTACATAAATGATCCCCCTTGTACCTCCTTGTAATGTTCGTCTATTCTGTGTAGTTTTAATTGATTGTTGTGAAGAAGAAGTTAAAGGAGAAATAGTTGATTGATGAGATGAAGAATATAATGAAGATTGAACAGAATCATTGACACTTTGACTGAATATCATCTACTTGCTCATTTTTATCATATATTCATATATAAATACCCAAAGAAAGGAGGGGTAATGAACGCATCTTCAGTTTCATTCTTATTTACATCAATTACAATAGGTTTTATATCTTTGACAGTATGATCTTCTTTAACCCTTCGCGTGACTAAATACAAAGACATTTCATCATGTATAATCATAATGAATTAATGAATGATAACCATTGCATCCTTTACAAGTTCGTCTACAATACTCCATAGCATAAAGAGGTCTAGATTCGCATTCAATAGGAGTACAATATAATGATCGATCTATACATTCCTCTCCTCTTGATTGAAAAAGTGATAATAGAGACAAAATGATGATTGAAAAGAATTGCATCTTCTGAAAGAATTCATTGAATAGATATTGAATGATAACATGAAAATATAGATAATACACATAGTAAAATATATGAATTAAGAATATGTAGATGGAATATATAGTATGAATATGTTGATAGATAGATGGAAAGGAGAAGAGATAGAATGAAGGTGTCAATCCTTTCTTTCGATTGAATAACGTTAGTACATAGATGGAGATCTTCTCCTTTTCATCTTCTCAAATAGACAACAACTAAAGGATATATCATGTATCTTCTATGAAGTTGGAATATTCTAACACAATTGTTTCTTCATCTCTGTTCTATTATTTCTGTGGATACTTCAACTTCATATTGTCTATTCTTATTCATTGAATAGAAGATGAATATGAGGTACTTTGAGTAAGAAAATCAGTGAAATCTGTCACAGTTCTAAAGGGTGCTTATAACGATGATCATCTTCTTTTTAATTTAATTTAATTTAATTTATCATACATCAAAAAGATGCGACAACATTTGAGAGAACAAGCAAATTAAATGAGAGCATTTGGGGGTAAAAAAAAAAAGAGAGTGGGGGGGTGTACGGGGGGGGGGGAGGAGAAGGGAAGTGCAGCTCATAAATGGACTCTATTATGTATCAAAGATCAAACGGCGATCAATGATATCTTAGGTTGGCAAGGCCTAGCGGTGGAGAGGTCCGCAATGATTCAATGTATATCGGATTGAATCGAGAGTCTATTATGGGGGCACTAAAGAGGGGAAATTGTGAGTCCGAATTTATCAATAAGATCTTGGGAAGAAAGTAATTTGGTTTTGATAGTGGAGGTGCTATATGACGAAAGGGTGGAAGAATCAATGCAACAATGTAATTTAGTCAGAAAACGTGCAACCCTAACAGAAAAAGATGATCGACGATTTTCTCTTCTAGCTAGAGGAATATGAAAGGAGAAACAAGAGAGACGACCAAAGGTGGGTTTAAATACAAAGAATTGACTAGCTGGTAAATCTACTTGACAACGAAGGATCTTGAGAGCATAAATAATATCAATTACAGTTCTTCTATGGTACAGAGTTGAGAGAGAATACAACGCTAATCTAGCATGGTATGAGGGAGGGAAACCAACAATACGATTACAGCGGTAAAATAGGAGACGAGTAAAAAGATGTGATACATTTTCTAATTTTTTTTTTGAACCTAAAGCCACCGTTGAGGCCAGATCACGTCGAGTATAAATCACGTTTTTACTCATTTCTCGTCACCCGATGGTGATAAAATTTGCAGACTATGAACCCAGGGGCAGAATTTGATGAATTTGATGTCTAATTCATTTTTCAGGATAAAGTAAAAATTTCAAAAATCTCTCAAAAGCAAAAGTATATTTTGTATTCTCTATGTTGTCGAATTTCTTCTTTGGATCTATCTACTTTCTCCTAGCAAGTCTTTGCTTTTACAGTGCTTTTCCAAGATGGAAACACTAATATTCTTTTGTTTTTTCGAGTGTTTTTTTTCGGAAAACGAACATCACACATAACTGCATAACACGCGTGTCGCGTAAGAATCGAATAAACGGTGGCACATTGAAAAAATCGAAAATGAGCAGAGGTCATTTTTTGGTAGTCCATATGGTCCCTAAGACGGCTGCACGAGCTTTTTTGTATATCTTCATTTTCGGCGTCGAGAGACGCCGTCAAACTTTTTTGACGCCGAAATTGGCCAACTTTGGAGCTCTGTAGCTCTTCGGAGAGTGGTTTTGGTATCGAGTCATCAACAGAAGAATTTACTGGAATGACCAGGAGAATACATCTGCATTATTGGCAGATCGCTATTTTTATTAGTATTTTTGTAAATCGATTTTATTGATTTATGCAAAACACATATCGAAGCCAAAGGTTTTCAATAGCTCAATCGATAGAACTCGACGCCAGCTTTTCATTGGTATGCTGAACGTTTTTCTGTGTGGTTGCGCTCGAAAGTTATGAGCATTTCAAGATTTTCACAGCGTGCGATCGCACGAGAGGAGAGTGACGCAGCCAATGATCTACCCACTCACGTGCCTCGTGTGACCAATTAGCCCATTTTAATTAGTTTTTTATATTGTTCTAGTACATATCCAAGATATTTTTAATAACTTTCGAATTTTCATTTCCATAATTTGATTCCTCATTCATAACCAATCGACGAATGTTAATCGCTATACATGCAAATTACAATATGACAAGAAAGAGGGTTAAAATTCACAGAACTATTTCATCACACTCTTCCTCGACTACCATCATAATGAAGTCATCTTCGTGTCCTAGAATCACCTCATCCTCATCCTCTCCCTCCTCGAAGACGTTATCGTCATTCTCCGAATCCTCCGACTTCTCCACAACCTTTCTCTTCCTGGTCGATCCACTGATCGATCGAACACTCCACTTCATCCCAGTGCTCTTCAGATGCAATTAGAACATTGGTGCTATCTGACTGAGCTTTTTAGAAGACATTACGACTGCCATAAAATCAGCAAAAGAAAACAATGAAAAGCTGGCGTCGAGTTCTATCGATTGAGCTATTGAAAACCTTTGGCTTCGATTTGTGTTTTGCATAAATCAATAAAATCGATTTACAAAAATATTAACAAAAATAGCGATCGGCCAATAATGCAGATGTATTCTCCTGGTCATTCCGGTAAATTCTTCTGTTGATGACTCGATACCAAAACCACTCTCCGAAGAGCTACAGAGCTCCAAAGTCGGCCAATTTCGGCGTCAAAAAAGTTTGACGGCGTCTCTCGACGCCGAAAATGAAGATATACAAAAAAGCTCGTGCAGCCGTCTTAGGGACCATATGGACTACCAAAAAATGAAATAATATGTGGGGGTCAAAAAATGTGCCAACGACCCCCTAATTTCATTCGATTCTTACGCGACACGCGTGATAAACCCCTTAATTATCGATATATGTTTATTAGAAAATGATTAATGGGTATATTGTTAGATATGAAACGAAATGAATAAATTAAAATAAATAGTTCTTATAGTATATCTGCAATCGATTAATCATTGAATATAAGGATGAATGCTTTTAAATTTCATGAGTTATCATAATAAACATGTAATTAAATAGTGAGTTATGAGGAGGATTTGGATATGGATATTTGGGATTTGATGAATATTGAAATATTAAAAGGTTAAGAATACTGGGGGGGGAGGGGGTGGTGATGGGGTATTTCAATGCAATCAGTCATACGGACGATAATCGATCATTTTAATGTTAAACAATAGATTCTGGAGTGTTATAATGCTGATTATTGATTGGTCCTGTTTGTCTATCAATCACGCCGTCTTCTTCATATTCATCTTCTTCATCTTCATCATCATCATCATCATCACGGTCCCATCTCAATACCTTATAGAATACGAAGAACACAAAAGAATATGCTAGGAAGTATAAGGCAACAACCATCGTTGATGTAGTAAATGTCTGTAAAGTATTTTAAGTTATTCCAATCCATTTTATGCTTTATCGTCTATCAGTTTGTTTATAAGAACTACACAGGATTAATTGGGAATGTGATGATATATTACATGATACTACTATAGATATCGAACAACGACTAAACATCTCAGAGAAAACTAACCCAGTGAATATAAATTAGTAGCGATTTTTAAAGTATTTTTGCGCTCATGAAATCATAATGAAATGGAGATGTAGATAGATGTTTGAAGTGATATGATTACTAAAAATAATAAAACCAACCTCGTTCTTCACGAACCAGACAAAATGATTTGATGAAAGAAGAATTTGATATGAATTAATACAATTTGGTATCTTCAACTCCTCCCTTCCTCTTAACAAAGTGTGGGAAACTCATCCCCTTTCTGTTTTTATTATTGACATGGATCACAAATTCATTCCTTCGAAAACATTCAAATACAGTAATCTTGAACGTTCTCTGATCATTAAAATGAGAATAAAGATATCCATATTACTGTTACAGTATATTGTTTAATTATTACTCCACATATTTTTTCGACAGTATAGTGGTGCACACTCTCCTTACCTACAAGAATATCCCCGAGTCTCCTCGAGAGTCCCCTCATGTCCCAATGGCCAATTTTCTCTGCTAATAAATTTCTGAAAAATATAGCACGCCGTAAACTAAGCATTTTGCACTAGGTTTTTTTTCATTTTGCACTTGTAGCACTTATTAATTAAATTAAATGAAGGCTACTAACAATAAACGCCATGTGAATGAAAAATATTGGTTGACTCTGAATAGCCCAATATCAAAATTGATTCATAATGGTATATTTTGTATACTACAGTAGCCGCCAAAGTATCTGGTTGTTGTTAAACAGAACAGAAATTAAGTCGGTACTTCCTGTACATCATAAAAGGTGAAAATTAAAATTTTGAAATTTTACAAAAATTCAACCGATCGGGCTCATACTCGGCCAGGTTTTGTATCACTCATGGGCTATTATCTCTGCCAAGATTGAAGCCTCCAGCCTCACTGAACACAGAGTTATGACATTTTTGCCCCATTTCAAGGGTGCAAGCCTTTGAAAAATCGAGCTGAGGAAATAATTTCGGCTGCGTAAGTGCTAAACTGCTAAAGTGCGTAACTTCTAAATTGTGCGGAGAGGAATCATAACAACGGGAGTAGGATATGATGCCAACATAGTCGATAGTAACCTACCAAAACATGAGCCTGATTGCTCATCTGAGTCAAAAGTTATGACATTTCAAAGTTTTTGCCGAATACTTTTGGCTGCTACTGTACTTCTTAAAATTTTACTTTGAATTAAATTTACATTTTCCGACGTTTCCCTTTGATTGATCTCTGCTCCTAAATGTACTGTCCTCAACATTGGCCCTTTAAAACCCCTCGTACCCAATATATTATGAATGCCTGTCCCCTTTTGTCATGACCTGCTCTAATTGTAAGAGGTTATACATATGAGTTATGATTTGTCATTTAATCACCATGTAACCTTCATTGATTTTTCTCTTTATTATTTTTTTTTTCATTTTCTTTAATTGTGAAAAGAACATTTTATCATGGAAACTCATGATTAAGACATCGAAAAAGATGCATACGCAAAGGAAATATGCGATGTGCGCAAATTCGCGTGACGCATGTACGGTCCCGCTCGATCGCTCTGTCTAAAGGCAACACGCCGCGGAACGCCTATGCCGCATCTCGTTTTACGAGCTGAATAATGCTTTTAAAAATATGAAAAGAGTATTGATCATTGTTTGGTCCGATATGATTAATAATGTCATAGAAACGAAAAAGATTGCTTGACTCTAGATTTTGCAAAACAATTTACTACAATTTCGTAGGTACTGTAATGCTACCTTATGCAATGTTCAAATTTTGAATTTCCCTCTATTTTATGCATCGTGTCATATCGATTGATTCCTGTTTTCTTGATCTTGCAAGTTTCTGAATAAAAATTGAGGAAAATTCAAAATTGAACATTACATACGGTAGCATTGCAGTACCTACGAAATTGTAGTAAATTGTTTTGCAAAATCTAGAGTCAAGCAATCTTTTTCGTTTCTATGGCATTATTAATCATATCGTACCAAACAATGATCAATACTCTTTTCATATTTTTAAAAACATAATTGAGCCCGTAAAACGAGATGCGGTATAGGCGTGCAGCATTTAGACAGGGCGATCGGGTGGGACTGTATGTACAAACCTCGAAAGGGTTGTACTGGATGAGGGATGCTTCAGTAAGTTCATGAAATTATGAGGAAGTTGCAGAATAGTTATCCATCCGCACATGTAATTTTGAGCATCTTAGAGTAAGTTGTGTCGACGATTGGTTTTGAATGATACCACCCATAAGCGAAGACAAAAAAATTATTTGTATTCCCGCCAAACTCAAAAAACACATTCAAACATGTTTTTTCGTGTTAGAATAATTCATCTCGATGTTTTCAACGATGAAAAACCATCCACGAGCGAATACAAAAATATTTTTTTCAATTTCCCACCAAATACGAAAACATACGAAAACATAATTTCCGGGTAAACAACCATAAATTATGAAATATTCATGAGTACTCTCGAATGATATTTAATATATAAAAAGTACTGTCATAAGAAAACGCCAAATCTGTGGTAAATACCAAGACAATGGGTGTAAAAACGTAAGACTCGGAACCAAATATTTCGCCTGCATACTCTCGTCTTGCTTTAGATTACCATTCCACTTCATCACACCCGAATATACCGTTTATGCCGTCCCGAAAACAGCATGAAAATTTTTAATATTAAATCTTGATTTTTGATTAATCTTGTCAATTGACATTCTAACAATAAATGCGAAGCCTTCTTTAGGGAATGAGATCATTCAGGACTGAACATACGAATTTATAATGTGGTTCAAAATTCGTGATTCAAGAGCTGTAGTATATCCATTCACTGTGATTTGTCTATTAATATTTAATACTATTATATTATGTCTATACTTTTTTGTGCAATGTTACATTTGCGAATCGGGAACACGCCGTCTTCGCGACACGTGGCGGACATGTCAACTTAAGTTTTGGAGTGTGCTGGGTCCCAAGTGGAGTATCCCTAAGGTAGGTTACAGTAGTCGACCATTATTGATGGTTTTGGTATAAAAGAGTATTTCAAAATGATTTTCGCCAATTATATATAGTTATTTTGAATTTTCTAATAATTAACCCCTGTGATTAAAAACAATTTGTGTAGTTATGCCGTTACTATATATTACTTAAGCTTTTAAATGCAGTAATATATTTGCCGTTGATTAACGATAATTGTATCGACATATTCAATATTCCCTTGATATAATGAAGTAATGAATGATCTGACGATCATATGATAATTCTTGAATCGTACAAAAAGATCTTCTTCTTCTTCCTTCCTCAAACAATGACCTGACATGGTTCTCAAATATTTTGTTGAACCTCTGTTGACCTATGGTATGGACGAGATGTGAGTGATAGAGTGAAGAAGAGAAGAGAGATTAGACAGTTAGAGAATAGATGAGAGAGGGAAGATTATAGAAGAGACAATGATAGAATCATCTTCCCCATTCACGAAATAGGAAGAACGTTTCAAATAGAATGGTCTAACAGGAATCGATCTTCCGGTTTGAATTCATTGTAGTTTAAGAAGAGATGATTCATTCATCATCATCTATATATCAATAAATAAGATTAGAAGATCACATAATGAATATACAGTGGTGGCCAGAAGGATATCATATTTTGGTTTTTTGAGCATAACTTTTCTTGTAGTTGACCGATCACCTTGAAATTTTTATATAGTGTGCTCAAACATGTTTCACAATGTATACCACGGCATGGAGCCGGTTTTTCAATTTTAACGGCTTCCAGGCTACAGTATCCCAAAATGACCACATGCCTCATTTTGAGTGATTGAAGTTGCGACGTATTTTCGTTGTTTTAAACAATTTTTTTCACCGTTTAAAAAGTATTTACACATGCTACTATAGTCATTTATCGATACTGTTTGCATTTATTGGAAATTAATATTCATATCGTAGGTATATTGAGAATTTCAAAAGGTTAACATGTTTTCATCATTTTTGCTTTTATTCTTATGATTTTTAAATGTATTTTCTTGTATTGTTGTTTTTTGATTATAGCAAAACCGAAAGGTGTGTGATATCTATCCCCCAATGCCCTGCGCTTGATCTTCCGCGGCGTTATGAATGGTCTGAAGCAATCCGAACCTCCTGTCCAGCATGGTGTAAACCAGTCAACGATCTCCTGTATCATTGATAAGTTCCCCAAATCCGTAAAAAACCTTCAAACTCCACTGCCTGGTATTTTACCTATCACCTAGCACCTTGATGACAGGGCTATTATCAGCATATCGCGCGAGATCCCGAGGGCGAACTTCGTAATCAACCAGCAAGAAATGACACTATACGGTGTCACCCCTCCATCGACTCACACCATCCGTAGACAACCCAAACACTCTGGTTTCACGCTAGAATTCTTAGTACGAAGCCCATAATATCTTCTAAGAACGGAGATAATTGTCTGAAGTGGCTAAAGGCTCATTTCAAATAGACAGTCGCAGACTAGGGAAAGGTCGTCTGGTCGGACGAGTCCAAGTTCAATCTCTTGGCCTCGCACGGCCGGGTCTACGTTCGTAGACCTGTCGGGACTCGAGATGATGGCCAGAAGCTTGTCGCCACGGTGAATCACGGCGGTAGAAGCGTCATGGTGCATAGGAACACAGACTATGTCCACTGCAGCGAATTAATGAAATCATGATTACAGCGGCTATCGTACGCTCCTCCTTGCCGCACGTTGCTAGATTAGTCAGAAGCACGGAAACTAAGAACTAAATTTATATTTGTTGAGTTAAACTGTTTAATAATCGATTTGAACCGGAATTGTTGCCCAGACATCACCCACGTGAGCTATCCACTTTGTCAGTCATTTAATCAATTATTTTTTTAGTTAACATGTTGAATATTTTTAATAAATTTGACTATTTGATTTTTAAAATATATTCTTGAAAAAAAAACGAAAAAAAACAGGAATACATTTAAAAATTAGAGGAGAAGTATCTTCCTCAAAATGAGCTGACACGGTCATTTTGGGATACTGTAGCCTGGAAGCCGTTAAAATTGAAAAACCGGCTCCATGTCAAGGTATACATTGTGAAACATGTTTCAGCACAGTATATAAAAATTTCAAGGTGATCGGTCAACTACAAGAAAAGTTATGCTCAAAAAACCAAAATATGATATCCTTCTGGCCACCACTGTAACAAATAATAGATAATAAAAGTAATGGATAGAAATATAATGGAAGGATCAAGTTATTGTTCTTGTTAGTGTTATCTTTAAAGAGATAGAATTAGTAGTATATCTATATGAGTCAAATATGTAGTCTGATAAGGAATAGTTTGAGTAAATATAAAGAGTAAATAGTAGAATGAATTCATCATCATTCTAAATATTGGTTAACTTTTCTTAGATTATCTGATCATTTTATTTTCCTATCCACTCCTCATATATTATATTTTGCGCTATATTATAGCCTATATAATTTTCAAACAAAATTCCTCAAAATTTACCAGTGAAGGCGGAATAGATACTATTTTCACAATCACCGGAATATTTGAAATGGACGTACGTATCGACGTAAGTCATTTACAAGAATACAATAATCGAATATGATATTTTAATGTATTTCAACTAGCTTTTTTGTATTATAAGTCATTCATGATTATCATATAACTTCGTTTTACAAATAACTAAACTAACAATGGGACGCTCGCAACTTTTCTTGGACATATGAGATGACAATAACATTAAACGTGAAGTATAGCATAAAAAGCATGCAAATGTACTCCAGTAATATTGTATGACATGCAAATAAATAAATAAATAAGGCACCGCTGTTTCGGCCACGGGTTCTAGAAAGCGGAACCTACTCGGTGACTAAAATAAGTTTTTTATTCTTATTACGAGTCCGTTTCCAGAGCTTCGATCCCCCTTGCCGCAGTTTTCTTTTGCTGTTTTTTTGTTATCGAAAAAAATTTTTGCAGTGATTTTGAAAACCAGAAAAGATAAGGCGCATTATCTTCTCAGGAAGTGAGAACTTTAACAACAAAATGAGTTAAACATAAAATGAATGAAGAAGAAGAACAATAACGATCAATGGATCAAGTAGACGTAAAGAAGTATTGAAATGGTATGTCAAATTGTCCCGGGTGACTGTCGTAAGCTCTCTACACAAATTTATTAATTCCAAAATGGGGATTCTTTATTTTCAGGAGAATCTCTAAATAAAAGAATATTGAAGTGTCTATATTGGCCAAACTGAAAATTCATTTATGATATCAATATTTTTGTAATTACTTACAACACATGTATTGAACAAATTAAGCTATTACTATTTATATTGTTGCTGCGTCTTCATAATTATATTGAAATTATTTGCATAATAATCCAAAGTTTAGATTTTCAGGTGATAATCTCTCCATCTCCACCTCTCCCTCTCTACCTCTCCATCTCCACCTCTCCCTCTCTACCTCTCCCTCTCTACCTCTCCCTCTCTACCTCCCCCTCTCTACCTCTCCCTCTCTACCTCTCCCTCTCTACCTCTCCCTCTCTACCTCTCCCTCTCTACCTCTCCCTCTCTACCTCTCCCTCTCTACCTCTCCCTCTCTACCTCTCCCTCTCTACCTCTCTCTCTCTACCTCTCCCTCTCTACCTCTCTCTCTCTACCTCTCCCTCTCTACCTCTCTCTCTCTACCTCTCCCTCTCTACCTCTCCCTCTCTACCTCTCTCTCTCTACCTCTCCCTCTCTCCCCTCTCCCTCTCTCCCTCTCTCACTCTCCCTCTCAACCTCTCCCTCTCAACCTCTCCCTCTCCCTCTCTACCTCTCTCTCTCCCTCTCCCTCTCCCTCTCCCTCTCCCTCTCCCTCTCCCTCTGTCAACCTTTTGACCGTGTCTCGTACTCATTGGGTATATTCTCTTCCTTTGGAACACTTCAAACAATCCCAATTAGAAGCATTGTCTCTCATATTTGGGAGAATGAAGTGAATAGATAAGAAATGTTTATAGACTCCACCCCCATCCATCTATATATACCATTCATTCATTCATTCTATTCATGTATTATATAATCATCTATTCTACAGTAATCTTCATACCATTAGAGTCAATTTCAATTAGATCAAATATATTAGATTCTTCTATTCATTATACCACATCCATTCTCTATCTATTCCTCTTTGTTCATCATATACCATATAAGGACTCTTTATATTCATTCCATTCCATCTTTTCATTCCGATACAATCTCAATCTCTTATTTTTATTCTTTCTTCATAATTTATTATTCTATCAGTATTACTTCATCTCTATTCATTCTAATATGTTCTTATTCTTCAATTCAATCTATTTCAGTATTCTTGAGAGTATCCATTGAATTGTTTCTATTATAAGTTCAGTCTATTTGTTTGTGTCTCACCACAAACTAGTTATACTTCTGTGGAAGAGAACGCGCGCAAGCCAAAGCGTGCTAGAAGCTGAGAGAGGGAGAGGGATAGAGAGACAAGGGAGAGGCTGCAGAGAGAATGATCGGGAGAGGGAGAGAGAGGGAGAGAGGGAGAGAGAGAGGGATAGAGAGGGAGAGAGGGAGAGAGAGGGATAGAGAGGGAGAGAGGGAGAGAGAGGGAGAGAGAGAGGGATAGAGAGGGAGAGAGGGAGAGAGAGAGGGATAGAGAGGGAGAGAGAGAGGGAGAGAGAGAGGGATAGAGAGGGAGAGAGGGAGAGAGAGAGGGAGAGAGAGGGAGAGAGAGAGGGATAGAGAGGGAGAGAGGGAGAGAGAGGGAGAGAGAGAGGGATAGAGAGGGAGAGAGGGAGAGAGAGAGGGATAGAGAGGGAGAGAGAGAGGGAGAGAGAGAGGGATAGAGAGGGAGAGAGGGAGAGAGAGAGGGAGAGAGAGGGAGAGAGAGAGGGATAGAGAGGGAGAGAGGGAGAGAGAGGGATAGAGAGGGAGAGAGAGGGAGAGAGAGGGAGAGAGAGAGGGATAGAGAGGGAGAGAGGGAGAGAGAGAGGGATAGAGAGGGAGAGAGAGAGGGAGAGAGAGAGGGATAGAGAGGGAGAGAGGGAGAGAGAGAGGGAGAGAGAGGGAGAGAGAGAGGGATAGAGAGGGAGAGAGGGAGAGAGAGGGAGAGAGAGAGGGATAGAGAGGGAGAGAGGGAGAGAGAGAGGGATAGAGAGGGAGAAAGGGAGAGAGAGAGGGGAGAGGGACAAATACATATGGTTCTTGAGGTACATCTCCAGGTTCAGAGATAGAAATAGTACAAAGTAATAGATAGAGATAATCTTCTATCCATTCATTCATTCATTCATTTCATACTCTTCAATCATTACTTCCATTATCATCTAAACAGTATGGTATATATAACAAGAATAAGTGTTCTTCATCTATATTTGCATCTTCATTTTATTGTATTCTTTCATTAATTGAATATCTTTCAGATGGAATTATTCAATCTTCTTCTATTCCTATCATTTCTTCATTATACTCATCCAGCAATATTATTCCAAGGAAAAGGAGAAACAATCAAATCATTATCATTATATTTATCGAGACATCCTGCTAGTTATCATCATTCAACTTATCATTCTCCATCAACTCCAATGTATGATCATTCCATTTCATTTATCCTTATTAATATCTTACACGTGTATTTGATATAATCCAATAGAATGATCTATTTATCAATCCATTCATTTAAAAGCTATAGTCAGTTTCTGTTAATGTTTATGGAGGACTATTTATATTTAAAATCGATAAGATATGTACTGAGCAATTGTGTCACATTTTTTCCGTTTTTATATTTTTATATTATACATTTCTGAAATTGATGGTCAAAAATGAAATACACAGACTTGACACTACTTATAATGAATAATCGATCGATATTTCATTCTTATTGTCATATCGTTAAATGATTTTTTTTCAAATCCCAAAAAATCAACCTAAAAGTTTTTAAAAAGTTTTTTTTACAATTTTAAAAACTTTTTCGCTTACGATAATCATTTAATGATGATTTTGTTGAATAAATAATAACAATTTGCATAAGGGTTAAAATGATATATACTATCTGATATTTACCATCACTATCTGATTATTACTATCTGAATGATATTTGATGATGATCTTCTCAAAATATAGATAGTTCTTCTCTTTTAAATGAAAAGTATTCTCATCAATGAGAATATCGTTTTATAACTAAATGTCTTTGATCTATCCATACTATCAAATACCTTTTATATCTTTACAGAGTGTCCAAAAAGTACTCTTACGCGGATAAACCCATGTATCTTTCTCAAAAACCATCATAGGCGATTCACACGTGGTACAGTATTTTTCTCTAACCATACGAACATAACAATGAACGATTACTCGATATCGTCTCCATTGGCCGAGAGAAACAAATTCGATGATGGGTCACAGGTAGGGGATTCCGATTTTCTATCATGTATATTCCAAGGACTTCTTCCATGGAGTTCAGTGGAACTTCTAACTGTATTCAGCGCCTGCTCATTCGGAAAAAGTTACCCAAGCATGGTGCCGCACCTAGGCGTCCGACTTCATTACGCCTCCATAATAGCCCTCCAACTCCTCCGACCTGAACCCCTCGACGTCTAGGCAGTAGTGGGGAGGGAGTCCTGCTCTACCCACCACAAACACCGCGAGTCCCTCAAGAAGGCCTATAAATGGCATAGGATAAAATCGACGTCCACTACCTTCATGGACTTTGTTCCTTATCGTCTCAGAGACGTTTTGAGGAAAATACATGGATTTATTGGTGTAAGAATCCTTCTTAGACACCCTGTATATTAATAACATTGGATGCGGTCTTATACTGTTCTGTTCTTTACTAACATTTTTTACTAATACATCGGAAGGTCACATATTTTATACCCAACACTTTTTTTTGTAAATTTCTCCATATCTTATTAGTAAATAGCACTGGAAATAATATTTTTGGCTAGCGAAAGCTATTCCTTTGAGCGTTTTGCTGATATCTATATATATTAATTTTGTTTGAACGATTACATAATGTTTCAAAGTAACGTTATCGGAGAATATTACAAAAAATGAGTGAATAGAGTGGGGGATCGATGATACTAACACCTTTCAGTGAAAATGAACATATACGTGAAGAAAGATCTACTAATGATGAAAGAATTGATATTAGTCAGAGGTATGAATTCATTTATATTTATCATATCTTTATCATCCTATTCATTGATTACATACAAAAGTTCCATGATAATTATATAGTGATGTCAATATAATATGAATTCATCATCTTATCATCAATCAATATCACAAGTATTATGAAAATGATTTATTTGGTTTTCATAGAAAACAGCGTAATGGATCGTCAGGATAGGGTAGGCAACCGAAATTGGCGAGTTTCCAGGTTTTAAAATACCTCCCAAAATGCAAAGTTAAAATTTGAATTCTCGGGCTCAAAATGTGCATGAACTCAACTTACGAAATTTTTGACTGCGCGTTTCCTTCCGATGTTGAAAAAAGATAAAGATGTATTGTCGAAATTACATTTTTTTCACTTTTTGCGCTCAAGAAATTGATTTCCGACACGCTTTTCGATCGATAAGCGTAGTGTGATAAGTGTATTATAGATTGTCTCCTCCGTCTCTATCATCTTCAAGTAATCGATTGAGACGAAGAAATATGAAGAAAAGAAGTATATCAAATGCTGTTATTGAAAGTGGTAAGTTGATCATTTTATTGTATTCTTAGAAACATCGAAGAGGAAAGATATTTTGTTTATTTTGATCATAGGCCAACATTTTATACACTCTTTTAATGTTTGTTGTTCTAAGTAGTGATAAGAAAAAATGTGTGCAAGCGAATTAAGAGTAGAAAGGGAGAGGGAGAAGTAGAGTTAGAGAGATAAAGAGTGAGAGTGGAGCGAGTTGTATACATACACTTTAACTTTATCACAAGTTAAAATAAGTAGAATCATATAGTAAATAATAAGTATTAGCATAATAACAAATATATTAAAAGTACTATATCTTTAGTGATAACTTTGAAAGAGGGATAATGTAAAAGACATATGATAACTAAAGAATATGATTTCAGCTCATTGTGAACACGTTGATCTAGTAGATTGTTCAGAATATTCATCAGATGAAATGACATGTATGTTGACAGCAACTGGAATGACTTGTTGTGTATGTACTGCTACATTGAGACAAATGAATGAATGGAAGATATTTGGGTATGATATATATTTAATAGAATATACTCCTAAGACACATTTAATGACTTGTGAATTCGTATGATCGAAAGAAATCATTTTGTGTATCTTATTGGAGTGCATGGATGAATTGATCTATCTAACATAGAAAGTACAAACTAACATCTTCAGTCGTCGAATCAAAATATTCATTCTTCATTCTCCTCAATATCTTTAACTTCTTTCCCTTCTATCCTAATATATCCGTTGGTATGATTACTAATCTATGTTCTGTGTGTATCTATTCGATCTATTAATTCATATCTTCATATATTCAATTCATTTAGATAATTCTATTATCTTCTCATTCTATATCTTCATACGAGTTCATTTCATTCCATCACATGTATCAATGCCAATGAATACAATCAATTGATCTCATCTCGACTCCCTTTTAATCATCCCCATTCATATATTCGTCCATCAATAGGAAATCATTATATGATCTTAATAACAGAATAATAATTTGTTGCGAATAAATTGATTTGGATAGCTACATCTGCATAGAGCGAAGATCATACGAATTGTTTATCAATCTCCACGAGGGTGAAGGGATTATGAATAATAATCATAATATTTCATATTATTTGCAATCATTTGAACATTGAAATTCATCAGTCTCATCAAATTTCTTTTCTTCTATAAATGTTTGGAAATGCAATCTGTTTCATCTCCTTTAGAGAGAATGAATATATAGTAGAATAGAAATGATACAAAGATAAGAGGAGATGATAATTGAGAGAATCGATCAACCTTAATCAATATATAATAATAGTATATGATAGATAATATAGTTCTCACTCTCCACACACATCTTCTCATTGCTTTTCTTTTTCCTTCTAACATTCCTCTTTCATATTCATTTGCTGCTCTTTCTGCTAGTTTCTCCTTAAATTATCCATTTTACAAAACATGTAAATATTTTTGTAATTGAGACCATAAGACGACTTCTCTTGATCAATGCAAGAACTGTAATTGATTCAATCAATGAAATCACTGTGAAGATCTATATGATACAAATGAATAGAGTTAATATAAGCGATGAATACCTTCATCACTGCAAACCATAAGTCTATAGATGTTAGATATGAAGTTCTAACTTGTTGATCTCCCTTTTCCATTTGAACGAGGGTAAGTAAAACCTTAAGGTAGGTATTAATACATATATAATATTTATTACATAGAAAGGTTGTTATCAAATCTTACAACGAAAATTTCGAATTCTTTTACGTGCAATAAAAAACCGAAAATAAAAATTTGAGGATGAAAATGAAATATGAAATATGGAATATGGAATATGGAATATTTACTGTGATCGGAGTAACGATTCTAACTTCTTCATAATGATATGGTACATAAGGAGCAACCCAACTGAACCTCAAATGATTATTCCTATCTATTGATTTTATTAGATTATTCAATAATACATCATAGCTAATGCAGATGGAACATATTTCTCAACTATAAATCGTCCTTCTTCTCTTCTTAATTTCACGACTAATTTAATACAAGATGAATCAACTACAATAAAAAGAAATTGATTTTAATTTCGAATAATGTAGACCTACTTAATTTTCCTTCTACTGTACAATCATCTAAATGTGGTTTGATATCTTCCAGAGCTAATTCAGGGAGAGATGATTTCTCATCAAACTTATGAGAAGTTGTATTCCAAGAGAATTTAACCAAGGACATAGGATATGCTACTGAATAGAATGAATGAAATGGAACGAATGATTGATTGATTGATTAATTGATCGATCGATCGATGACTGACTTGAACTGAGAATGAGTTGACATCTTTGTCTATCATGAGGATATTTACAGAACATCATTGGACAGGAAGGAAGTAATGTTACTCTATAAGAAGATATATCAATAGATATACATATTATTGATTAATTGACCTCATTGTATATGATACTAATCCTTGTGGAGTTATTATCATTCTAAAGTTGGGAAATGAAACTCGATGGAAATATGAATATCTTAAATAAGAAATAGGTCATTGGTCTTTGAGAATAAATATCACTTTGAATTAACAAAGTATGGATCAGGCCTCCATATAAGATCAATCAATGATTTCTCACGTAAACGAATTGGTTTAGTATAATTATTAGCTAATCTGAATATCAATTATATTATATTAAACGATTGATAAATTGTATTACCGTAGATCAAACCATCTCATATTCATTTCAGCATCTAATGTGTACTCCATAAGATGAGTGTCAAAGTTACCAAGATATAGAATATTCATACTCACTCGAACTTGAACTGGGATATCTGATATGATATCAATCAATCAGTCAATTGAGGCCTATCTCGTTCTGGGGGAAGCGTAAAGATCGAAGTTGCGATAGGTATAATGATTTGGATGGGTGCCAAATCAAGAAGATACTAGTAATGAAAAAAAAAACTTTTTCGAAAACAGCGATCGAATTCATATCTGTATAAAAGATGATGAAACATTGTAAGATAAGATTTCATTCAATGGATCAATCATATTCATCTAATAGTTCGTTTGTCAAAAATAAATGAATCTTACCTGAGAATATAAGTGGAACAGTATTATTATCATATCCAATTGAATGAAGAAGAGGAATTACATATGAACCACCATAATCTCTACTAAAATACAATACATCGATATTGACTAATTATTGATTGATTATCACTTACTGACTTTCACCTGTATCATCTTCCAATCGTGAAGGATCTAATAACATTTCTCTAATTTGAGCTACCTTCAATTAATTATACATTTTCTTTATAATATACAATATAAATGATTAGATTTAGTATTTGTAAAGTGACAATTCATTTAAAAGATCTCTGTTCTATGAAAAGGAAGACATTTGATTTGTAATGAACAAAGATATTGAACCTGTTCATCTCTAACTCTCATACTCATTAATTCTCGTTCAAATAATCTCGTATCTATTTGTTGGATCTGAAAATGAATCATATCTAATTCTTTAGAAAGATAATTTATACCTCAGTAACAACAATCTTACTTTTCTCTTCTGGCAAAGTAAAATCATCGACAAATCTCTCTTGAAATGTATCATTCAATTAATTATAATGATATATTGAATACCTGATTCTTTTTCCTTTTCTATAATTGATTCTCTGAATAAATAAGGTGCAAGTGTAGTAGATGGTTCTTCTTCATCTTCATAAACATATTCATATTCTTCATCATCTTCAACTTCTTTCTCTTCTTTATCAGATTTAACAATTCTCTTCATTTCATCATCATTTAATTCATCTTCATAAACATATTCGTATTCATCCCCTGATCCTTCATCATCTCTTTTTTCTAATAGAGATACTTTGATATTCTTCAATTTGATCGTCTTCTTCTCCACTATATTCTTCTTACTAATAGATGCTTTCATTCGAATAGATTCAATAGATGGACTAACATCTTCACTTAATGAAGTACGGATGCTTATGAATGAAAACCATTCACTTGAGTCTGTATACAAACAATAATTAAATACTATTTCATCAAGATATTTCTGAACATAAAAAATAAAATGGAAATAGCGATTGGAAAAAATGTTTGACAAGCAGATAGATAATTGTTTGATTTGAAAATTTTGAAATGTGAGATGTAATTAATATGTAGTGAAAGAATTGAATGATTCATAAGAGATAACTGACCATTAGATGATTGTAATGATAAATGATATTGAATGAATAGATAAAAGAATAATAGTAGAGTTGTAGAGGTATTCATTCTAAATCTCTCTATCTCTCTATTTCTCTTATTCCTCCCTCCTTCTTTTACTTTCCGACCTTTCATTTCGCTTAGTCTGAACCTGTTCTATCATTCTCCTTATTCACATTAACTCTTTATTCATTCATTCAGTAATTCTCTACATTATATGATATCTGCATCAGTAATATATCATTTTCATTTTTCCTACAAAAGACATGATAGACAGAATGAACAACAAATAGTTCATTAATGAAATAAGATGAATAAACGTGAAGATGTACTACTTCATCTATCTATCTATTCTCCCTATTTATCTATTTCTATTTCTCTTGTTCTCTCTCCACAACTGAAACGAGAGTGTCATACGAGCAGAGTATCCTCTGCGTCTCTACCCTTCTTTCGTCTTCTTCTCTTCTCTATTCTATCGTCTATTCTCAATTTTGTGTGCCTCAGCTGATGTCTTCTTCATCGTTTTTCTCGTCTTTTCCTCCTCCTCCTCTACATTCATTCATCTTACTAGTCCAGTATGTCTGAAGTCTCACACTTTATTCTAATACCATCTATGCCCAGTTCATATAGAGTTCGATTTGAATTGTGAAGTTGATTAATCATATGATGATGTCATTCTCCTACTTCCTTCTTACTCGTATCCTTTAGTGACAGCTGCCCGACCTCATCTGTCCTCATTATTTATCTCTATGTCATATATTTATATTTCTCATCTACAATTAATTGCTGTAGTAATTGTCTTGTTGTATCATCGATTGGTATGCAGATTTGTATAGAGAATGAGAGAGGAAGAGAATGAGAGAATGTAGAGGTAGATTGACTAACTGCACCACAACTTTGATTCACTTTACACATTAAAGATTGTATAGTAGTATTGCTCCGTCCATATATTCAATCTCGTTATGTTTGCTTTTCTCTTCCTTCTCTGTAGAGAGAGAGAGAGACAATGTCGTCATTTCATAATCTCTATTCTTACAGAAGAAGGGAAGGCCGTCTCATCCTGTGTATAGGAGAGATACCCCTTCTATCTCATTATGGAGGGTATCGACCCTGATACTCTATTAGAATGGCTACAAGCTGGATATGGAGACGAAAGAGATCTACAGGTACATCGAATCCCGAAATAGTCAAAGCTCAATAGTTGATAAATTCTATTTGTCATGATTGATTACAAAAGTAGATGATTGAATCAATATATCACTAATAATGGAGTAGATGTAGATTGTACAAAGACTATAATATCTACCCACATGATATATTTCAGTTGATGGCATTGGAACAGTTGTGTATGCTTCTTCTTATGAGTGACAATATTGATCGATGCTTCGAATCATGTCCACCTCGTACATTTCTACCTGCTTTATGCAAGATATTCCTTGATGATACAGCACCTGATAATGTATTAGAGGTAATGATATTGATTGGATTGAATAGATAGATGGAGAATGAAAGAATATCGCGAAGTATATACTGCTCTTCTCTTTCATGTTATGTTGTTGTTTGAGACTCGATAGATAGATAGATAGACATAGAGGGATAGAGTAGTCTTTCTTTTCTTTTTAGTAAGAATTCGGAAATGAATGTCGTAGTGACATCCTCTACCTCTTTCTCATTCTTTATCCCTCTCCATCTCCCTTTCTTCCTTTTTAACCCACTTCTTCTGAATAGAAAACATCAAAATATAAAGGGAAAGAAACTTGAAATACTTATCTCCTTATGCATTCTTCATTGAAGGATTGCTACAAGTCCATCTAATACATAGTAATCAATATTGTTTATCAGGTAACAGCTCGTGCCATAACATACTATCTCGATGTATCCAATGAATGTACTAGAAGGATTACTCAGGTATTCATTATATATTGATCATATCTATAAATGGAAATGTGAACCAACCCACTTTTATCACCTCTTTCCCCTCCTCATAGTATGACGAACGATAGATAAAGAAGAATAATCATGAGTTCATTATGAAATTGATTAAATGATATTGTAAATAGCCATTCAATGAGTATTCATTTAATTGAAATGATGACGAACTTCCGTTATATCCTATTGGGAGTTGTATATTAATATAGAAAGAAGTATGAATTGAACATATTTAAGGTTGATGGAGCTGTGAAAGCAATGTGTACACGATTAGCTGCTGCTGATTTAAGTGATCGATCTAGTAAAGATCTAGGTAGATATTATTGATTGATTTAATTAAATAGAATCTGATGGAATTAGATGTAGCCATATTCAATTAACATTGAGTAATGAATATTCAAAGATACTCTGTATAGTCAAATGAAATGATGAGTTTTCATCCAAATATTGAATGAAATAACAAACATACATTTTCGATGTCCTTACTGAATTATTTTTATAGTGTGTCAATTTAGAAAAATCGTTATTTTTCGCTTAAATTGTAATCTTTAACATAATAATAAGCTATAGTGGGTCGACCCTGAATATTAGCCGAATATAGTGGGTCAATCCTCACACTGAGGGTATGAAAATGTATGATATCAAAGATCATGATGATAATCTAATAATATATGTGTGATCATACATTTTCGGTGCCGTCACCGAATTGCTTTTATATAGTGGGTCGATTTAGAAATATCGTTATATTTCGCTTAAATACATAAATTCACATAAAAATGAACTTTATATAGTGGGTCGACCCTGAAAATGAGCCGTATATAGTGCCGTATAGGTCAATCCTCACACTGTAAGGGTGTGAAAATGTATGTGCGTGATATATTGTCCAGATGTGTATGAATGTTGAATGTCCTTCATTTATTGATTGATATATGTTTCAGCTGAACAATGTGTCAAACTATTGGAACATGTATGTCAGAGAGAGACTCTAGCTGTATTTGATGCTGGAGGACTCAATGCTATGCTTACTCTTGTTACTAAACATTCAAGTAATATACATAAGGTATCATAATTAATATATTATTATTACTATTTCGTTTCAACATGTCTACTGTTACCAAGTAAATGTATTTGTATTGATTGATTATAGGATACTCAACACTCGGCAATGTCTGTAGTTACTCGTTTATGTGGAAAGATGGAACCAACAGATTCATCAATGTCTAATCATACGAAATCATTGGGTGAACTATTATCTCATGATGATCCAAAGGTAATATATTGAATAGATGAAAGATGAAAGATGATATACAGGTTGCTGAATGTGCTCTACGTTGTTTCGCAGCTCTAACTGATCGATTCATGAGAAAACAAATGGATCCGGTCTCACTCGCTTCTCATTCTGATTTAGTCAATCAATTACTTGTGAAGTTAGAGGTACTGTAATCATGATATAGATTGATTGACTAGAATATTTCTATTGATTGATTGTAGGGAACAAATGCATCATCATCTGGCAATGTAACTTCGATGGTTCTATCTCTTCTATCTAATCTATGTAGAGGATCAAGTCTTATCACTGAAGAAGTTCTCAGGTATTGATTCATTTATTGATTGATTGTCCATATATTGATTATAGTTGTGATCGTCTGATAACTGGTCTATCATGTGTACTCTCAGCAAAAGAAGAACGATGTGTAGTAGATGGATTGAGATTATCTGATCTACTATTACTACTTCTATGTGAAGGAAGACAAGCATTACCTTTATCTACTATTGTTTGTCCTTTTCATAATCACATTATAGTTGTTGAGAGTGCTTCAATATTTCAAATATAATGATAGATTCATGACTCTGTTATTTGATTAATAAGTAGGGTATATGATTGTAGGTGATGGTACCTGATAGTACGGGAACAGGAGGAGTAGAAAGAGCTCATAGACAACTAATCGATATTATAAGACAGAAGGATACGGCTTCATTGATTGAATGTATTGAAAATGGAACGGTATCTATCTCATTGATTACTTCTCGTATTATATCAAATTATGAATATACTGAATCTATGAATCATTAGCTTATGGATATCTTGTCCCCCTTCTTATTCTCTATTCGATATAATCCAATCCGACGATGTATTTGTTGGCAATAGAGAATTGGATGGGAGTGAGAGATAGGAAGATAACTACCTTCACTTCTCCAACTTTTTTTTCATTCTCACTCTTATATTTACTCTATTTCTCTTCTTCTTTAACTTTTTCATCATCATCATTAATACTACTAATAATCTCTAGGGGAATCAATATTCCGATAAACATAACAGATATATTATTATATATTTATACCCATTCTTATATTTACTGAGAATGACTTGTAAATGTCGATATTATACATTGCGTCTCGAATAAGCGAGACATAGTTTTGAGATGTACATGATATTAATATGAATATAATAATAATAATAAGAAGAAGAAGAAGAAGAAGAATACTAATACTAATGATAATGATATATTTAGGTTGATGTAAACTATACGGATGAAGTAGGTCAAACTCTTCTCAATTGGGCTGCAGCATTTGGATCACCTGAAATGGTTGTATTCTTATGTGAAAAGGGAGCTGATGTTAATAAAGGACATAAGAGTAGTTCACTACATTATGCTGCCAGTTTTGGACGACCTGATGTTAGTATTTTTATAAAATTTTCAATCGATATAATGAATTGGTCATTTATTGAATACTATATGATGAAAAATGAATAATTGTTAATTTAGGTGGCCAAACTTCTCCTTCAGCGTGGAGCTAATCCAGATCTGAGAGATGAAGATGGAAAGACTGCACTTGATAAGGTACTGTATCTTATGATTACTGTAGAATGAGAGAGAAGATGGAAAGACTGCACTTGATAAGGTACTGTATCTTATGATTATTGTAGAATGAGAGAGAAGATGGAAAGACTGCACTTGATAAGGTACTGTATCTTATGATTACTGTAGAATGAGAGAGAAGATGGAAAGACTGCACTTGATAAGGTACTGTATCTTATGATTACTGTAGAATGAGAAAGAAGATGGAAAGACTGTGCTTTATAAGGTACTGTATCTTATGATTACTGTAGAATGAGAGAGAAGATGGAAAGATTGCACTTGATAAGGTACTGTATCTTATGATTACTGTAGAATGAGAGAGAAGATGGAAAGACTGCACTTGATAAGGTACTGTATCTTATGATTACTGTAGAATGAGAGAGAAGGTGGAAAGACTGCGCTTGATAAGGTACTGTATCTTATGATTACTGTAGAATGAGAGAGAAGATGGAAAGACTGTGCTTGATAAGGTACTGTATCTTATGATTACTGTAGAATGAGAGAGAAGATGGAAAGACTGCACTTGATAAGGTACTGTATCTTATGATTACTGTAGAATGAGAGAGAAGATGGAAAGATTGCACTTGATAAGGTACTGTATCTTATGATTACTGTAGAATGAGAGAGAAGATGGAAAGACTGCACTTGATAAGGTACTGTATCTTATGATTACTGTAGAATGAGAGAGAAGATGGAAAGAGTGCGCTTGATAAGGTACTGTATCTTATGATTACTGTAGAATGAGAAAGATTACGATATGACAAATGAATGAATACATTGCATATAGGGTCGTGAACGTACAGAAGAAGATTATGTAGCAGTGACTAATATATTAGAGAATCCTTCTAAATATATGACATCTCATATTGATATTATTTCATCTGATAATAGTAAGTTGACATTTGTTATCAGTATTTCATACTTTTGATCTTTGATCTTTAGAAGAAATGAAAAGAGAAGAAAAAGATGAGAATGTATCTGTTGATATCAAATCAATCTCAATGGATAAAACACGAGTAGTTGGAATATTAACCAATCTTATTCCTGTATTTTGTGAGATTTATCAGGTATGTAATATATTCTATTGCATATGATGTATGACATATCAACAGATTAGACTATTTTGAGAGTCTTATCAGAATAACAGATCATCTTTACTCCATATTCTCCTAATGTTTCCTAAAATGAAATCAATTCATTTATCATTAATGTAGTATAATTAGAGTTAGAATGGAATGTTTGATTATCTAATATGAGTTTAATTTTCCTTTGATTCATTATCAGAAGGCTCAATCTCCAATGACAAAAAGATCTTCTCTTACTCTTCTAAGGAAAGGTGTTGAACATTGGACTAGAATTGAAATGGAAATGGAAGCTGAAGGAATTGATATTGTTAAGGTATATTTTGTATTATTAATTATACCCTATGACTGATGATATTGATTGGGAATTTTTTATGAGAAAAATGTCATTTCATCATTCTATCAATCATGATGCGATTGGTCAACCGAGAAATGGGTCGGTTACTACGCCAAATGACTAATGATTGATGAGGAATGGGAAATGACTACATTTGATCTGTAATATGACCCGAACCAGAAATCATAGAAGTGTCATTGATTGATTGACTGATTGATTATAGGGAAATTTGGAGGAAGAGAATCGTCTATCTGATTGTATATTAGAAGTGATTGTTAATGTACTCGATGTAACTGAAGATTATGAAGCACAAGAACAATCTCTTCTTGTACGTATCCATTCATTCATTCATTCATTCATATCTTATATTGTTATAGGTAATGAGTGCACTACTAAACAAAGATAGTTCTCGTTGGATTGAAGGATTAGTTCGATTAGGAGTATTTGAGAAAGTTGAATCAATGGCATCACAATTAGATGGTCTAATTGGTCACCTACCTCAAGCTCCTCCCCCTCCATCTACTTCATCTATTCTATCTATTGATGATAGAAGGTATGAATATATGAATAGATAGATGATTCATATTGATTATTATTCAGTGAAAGATCTTTATCAACAACTCCATCATTAACTCTAACTGATACAACTGAAGGAAGTAGTATAAATGGAGTTATAATTGAAGAAAGAGAAAGAGAAAGAGCTGCAATGTTGAAGGTATTGTATTCATTATGAATGAATACAATTGAATGAGTTAATCTCTGAATAGGTTCAATTGGGTACAGATGATAATGCTGGTACACCTCCACCTACTCTTGAAGGATCTAATACAAATACGAATAATGAGGTAATCTATTTGTTTATATTTATTGATTGATTGATTGATTGATACAATTGGATAGAGTATATGAATGAAATGTTGTAGACAAAAATACGTGATGATTATGAGTTATCAACAAGTATTTCTTATCGATGGAAGGAATGGAGAATAGTTCGAACAAATGAATCATTATTCATATGGGCTGATCCATTGGCTATTGAGTTCACGTTAGTCACTATTCATTCATTCTAATCTATTCATTCTATTCATTTAGTGTATCATCAAACAAAATAGCCTTCCGTTGTCTATGTGATGGACTTCTTCAATCATATACTGTCAATGGAGTATCTGAAGATTGCTCTCCTGTTAGTATCATATATGTTATTGATTGATTCAATGGAAATATTCATTTATTGCAGAAAGAAAAAGAGTCGTTTATGGTTCGTTATCGTAAAGCAATAGGATCAATTGGAAGTGGAATAAGGAATGGAGTTACAATTTGTATGATACCATCTCTTACTAGAAAGGTATATAAGATAATGTTAATCATACTGATATCATTGATTATTATCATTCAGCATTCATTCAAAGGATGGCAAATTCATTCACCAAAATCGAATGAACTTCATTTCCAATCAACTAAACATTCTCATGTACTCATTCGATTGAATGATGAAATGGCTGGTTTGTTATTCATACTTTCATTAATCATTACTTCTTTTATCTTTAATAATAATATTGTATTCATCTATCCATCATAGGTTTCGTTCTTGAACATAGTGGAGGAAAGATGAATGTGTCATCTGATTCACTTCTTGATCCTGAATTTCATACTGGTAATGAATCTTATATTATATATCACTCTTCTTTATTATCTACCCATATCATACGTGGGCACCACTGCCGCTAGCGGTAATACCCTCCGATTTTGGCACCCGATATGATTTTTACGCCCGACCCCCCAATTTTCATCTCCAGCGGCAATGCCCGCCCACATATCATCCATATATTCATTTATCATATCCATATTATTGTAGGATGGGCTACTTATTCAAGTTGTGCTCGTAGTTCTCGTCTTCGTTCTTCTATGCAAGCAAGAAGAGTTCAAGTACCTTCATTATTGATTCATTCATACAGTATGCTCATATTCGTTGTAGGATCTAGCATTGACTATCTGGAGAAAACATCTAAAAGAAGCGAAGACAAAACCGAGAGAAGCATTGGTTGAACTACAACATGCATCTGAAGTTGTAACGGTTAGTTTAAAATACAACTATCCTCATAACCGTTATTATTATTATCATTTGTTATGTTTGATCGATGTATTCCATAGGTGGGCGCGTGAAAACGAATTATTTTTGTGCACAGCCTTGCCTTCCCTTGCGGGGCCTTGCGCATAGCCTTCCCTCGCAAAAATTGGAAAATTTCCAGTCAAATCTGCTAAAAAATGGTCATGCGCATAGCCTTGCCCTACAATTCCCCGGTTTGTGCACAGCCTTTCTCCCAGCGTGCCCATCTATGATGTATTCTATAGTTATATTATATTATAGGAAGCAGTGAATGCTGCATTACGGGATACTTCATCACAACCAAGAATAGAAAAGGTTAAAGAGGTAATATATAGATCTTATTCTTGTTTACTCTTCTATTTATTTATTTTATTCACCTTAATCATCATTCATTCATTCGTTCGTTTTTATTGTAGTTGGTATCAGCTCTAGAGATTGTTCGTATGGCAGTTACAGATGAGAGAAGGTTATCGACTTTTGAGGTAGAATACATGATATTTAATGAGAATGATTATCGATTGATTGTATAGGTAGCATCATCTGGTCTTGTACCTTCAATCACTGCTTTACTTCATCTTGTTTCTTCTCAACCTAAAGCGTATCCATCTATTATATTCAAAGAAACATTCAGAAATGGAGATGTTGTTGCATCATTGGCGAATAGAATGGTTAAAGTATTTGAAGCAACTGAAAAGTGAGTAATCATATTCCCTTTATTCATGATGATATCCTTATTCTATTGACTCATTGATATGATTATTATATAGATTCCCTCTGTATCTATATGATACACCTGGTGGATCAGCTATTGGTCTTCAATTATTATCAAAGAAGATTCGAATGAAATTATCTGTACCAAAAGGAGCTGAAGATGATGAGAATAAAGAGAATTGTACACTTCTTAATAGGTTTCATTATCTTAATACTTTAGAATGAATAATATCATTGTATACATTCTATAGATCTGGTCGTCTTCTCCGAAGTGAACCTCTTACAACTGTTATCCAATTGAAACATTTCCTTATGAGAATGGTTGCTAGACAATGGTTTGACAAGTATGTTCTATATTCATACTCTATTAATCAATATCATCATTCATTATATTCGTTCTAGGGATCGCAGTACATATTCATTTGTAAAAGTGATCAAGGAAGCCAAAAAGAACAATACACAGTTAAAATTCAATTATACGAGTGATTTTGATACGAATGGTATGATATTATGATTGATGATTGATGTAATGATTCGTTGTTATTTAGGTATAATCTATTGGTTGGGTACAAATGGAAAGAGTGAAAGAGATTGGGTGAATCCTGCATCTGTAGGTGTTGTATATGCTTCATGTAGTGATCATCATAGACAACCATTTGGAAGACCTGAAGATATTCTATCAAGAGATTCTAATCCTCTTAATTGTCATACTACTGATGATAAGTTTGTATCATTATCTATTGATGAATGAATGAATGAATACTTATATTAGGAATGCTTTCTTCATGATTGATCTTGGTGTATTGATTCATCCTATTCATTATACAATGAGACATGCACGAGGATATGGTAGATCTGCAATGAGGAATTGGTTATTACAGGTACATTAGATGAATGATATTATGGAGAATATTAATATCATTGTAGGGTTCATTGGATAACAAAGTATGGGAAGTAATCTCATTCCATCGTAATGATACATCTCTTAATGAACCTGGTAGTACTTCATCATGGTCTATTGAAGGAGGTGATAAAAGAGGTATCATTCATTTCATCTACTTGATATAACACGGATCTCCTGTAAAAGTGTATGAACATAAAAACCTCTTTGCACAGGAAAAAAATTTTTGCCTCCGTTTTTATTGATAGTTGTTAGCCTAACTGAGTGCGAAAACAACATTTTCAAACTTTGTTTTTCGAAATTTGCATATCTATGCAATTTTTTTACTGTCAACTTCAAATGAATGTCGCCTCGTTTTTGAGTGTAAAATGTTTTTTTTTCAATTTTTCAACGGTTGCTAATGACCTCATCTACAAATAACTAACAAGGGAACCACAACACATTCCCGTGGAGATATTACTAGTGACTTATCAGGCATCTTTCCTAAGAATTGACCGATTTTACTACACACTTTTGAGTTGACCCCCTCTTTTCTCCTCAGTTTTCGAAGCCCCTTGGGTAGGACATCCAAGATCCAGAGTAGTAAGGATGGTAGATCAAACGTCTCTCCAGGAGCTCACGTCAAAGTTCGTCGTTGAGGCTCCTTCCGATGCGATTTTCTCGGTTCACAGTAGAGCTATGAAAAAGTTTCCAACAGATGAAATGTATATTTTCTCAAGTACTTTCAGATAAAAATGTGAAAATGCAACTTTATAATTTTTTGTTCCCTAAGGAATTGATCGCGTTCCATGGCCCCGGGAAAGATTTTTTTCAAAAGCTTAATGGATAGAGCTCGTTCACAGCTTTCGTTTAAGCTCTTGGGAGACGATTTTCATGGGGATTTGGCTGAATTACGTTCAAAAAACTGCATTTAAATGCTGGTAGATCACTAACAGTCGCTTTGATCTACTCGCCATTGTCGGCTCCTTGATAGGATTCCACTGTAGTATACGGGAGAATTTGTTGATGATGTTCCTAGCGTCGAGTCGCTCACCCAAGGTCGCTCTGCTCTCGCTGCAGCCAATCCAGCGAAAGGAGTCCCTTCTGATGGTTCCTGGTATTGATTGACCGAAGAATACTGAAGATATGTTCAAGTTATAGCTACCAAGAGATCGATGTTTCTCGAAGAATTCCAGAGCGAGTTTTCGTTCGACTGAATCTATCTCATTCGACGTAGCCATCTTGGATGCTCATTTACTGGTCCGAACTGGAACATTTTCTCATATCTGCAGTATTCATCTGTCAATCTGTATCAAGAACCATCGGAATCGGTCCTTTCGCTGGTTTGGTTGCAGGGAGAGCAGATCAGCCTTGGGAGAGCGTCTCGAAGTCAAAACGATCCTCAGCCCATTCTTCCGTATGTTACAGGACAATCCTGTCAAGGAGCCGACAATGGCGAGTAGATCAAAGCGACTATTAGTGATCTACCAGCATTTAAATGCAGTTTTTTTTGGACGTAATTCAGCCAAATCCCCATGAAAATCGTCTCCCAAGAGCTTAAATGAAAGCTGTGAACGAGCTCTATCCATTAAGCTTTTGAAAAAATCTTTCCCGGGGCCATGGAACGCGATCAATTCCTTAGGGAACAAAAAATTATTAAGTTGCATTTTCACATTTTTATCTGAAAGTACTTGAGAAAATACACATTTCATCTGTTGGAAACTTTTTCATAGCTCTACTTTGAACCGAGAAAATCGCATCGGAAGGAGCCTCAACGACGAACTTTGACGTGAGCTCCTGGAGAGACGTTTGATCTA
Organism: Parapristionchus giblindavisi; assembly: GCA_943737045.1. Classification (NCBI taxonomy): domain Eukaryota; kingdom Metazoa; phylum Nematoda; class Chromadorea; order Rhabditida; family Diplogasteridae; genus Parapristionchus; species Parapristionchus giblindavisi. The sequence continues at coordinate 112,087 of CALSFV010000136.1, read as the reverse complement.
CCATCCTTACTACTCTGGATCTGGGATGTCCTACCCAAGGGGCATCGAAAACTGTGGAGAAAAGAGGGGGTCAACTCAAAAGTGTGTAGTAAATCAGTCGATTTTGGTCAATTCTTAGGAAATATGCCTGTTCTACCATTCGAATCAGTATCCGATTCTCATGAGATACCGTTGATTAGAAATCTCAAATGTTTATGGGAGACTGTCTGAGAGGACTCATATATGAGAGGAAATAGCAAAAAATAAATATTTTTGTTTGAAGTGGAATATAATAGGGCACTACCAGGCGACCTCAGCCGTGCATATGAGAAAGTTTGATTTTGTGTCTGAAGGTTACTGTAAGAGAAAATGTTCGGTAGGTCAAAAAAATTATTTCGGTTCCCAAGCATCCGATCGACTCGGGAGTGGTTCCAATCGATTCCTCGAGCGAATACAAGCAACTTTTACTCCGATCACTTTTAGTCAGGACTTCGAAGAATTGAGTTATTATGAGAATAAACTTTTGAACGTTAATTACTATGCGACGGTTCACTAGAAGTAAAAAAATAAATTTGCTTAAATCGTTCTACATTTAATAACTAATCTTATATTAAAATATGAAGGCAAACAAACCCGTCAACGATAGTACACGAAAGCAAAATACGACAGCGACTCATAAAAAACTCATTTCACGATAATCTGTCGTGGTGTATTTATCATACTGTATGCGCATCTTCTTCACGGCTCTATACCCGGCTTCCATGATAAGTAATTTACTTTGTTTTTAAACAATTTTTTACTTAAATTTAAGAGACTATGGGGAAAAGATTTAAAAAAAAAACAAATGAATAGAGCAAGAATAAATATATTAATGGGGTTAGCTATAGAGCCGTGAATGAGACGGTGGGATGCAGCATCATAAGATTATATTGAAGTGTGTTTTCGTAATTTTGTTTTCTATCGTGTTCAAATTCCACATTATTTTTATCTTCATATATTAATATAAGGTTAGTTAGTCTTAAAAACAATGGTACAAATCATACATGGGCGGGGTGCATGGAGCTGGATTCCACAGGAGGCATCCAAACGAAAAATGGTTAATTTTACATAGGGGAATTCACATTTTTCTGAAAAATTCACCTATACGTCATTTTTTTCAGGGGCATTCCACGCAATCTTAGAAAAGTCCAAATTTTACTGGGGCACCTCCATGAAGTCGCCCATGTATGGTACAAATCGATTCCTCGTTCGAATTCAAACAACTCTTACTCCAATCACCTAAAAAAAAGATGGAAAATTTGAACAAGATAGTAAATTACAACAGAAACTCAGAAAAATTTACTTTACGATAATCTCATGGTGCAGTATCACACCGTCTCATTCACGGCTCTATGCCCGACCCAATTAATAGATTTATTCTTGCTCGATTCATTCGTGTCTCTTAAATTTAAGTAAAAAATTGTTTAAAAACAAAGTAAATTACTTATCATGGAAGCCGGTTATAGAGCCGTGAAGAAGATGAGCATACAGTATGATAAATACACCATAAAATATTATCGTGAAATGAGTTTTTTATGAGTCGTTGACGTATTTTGCTTTCGTGTACTATCGTTGACGGGTTTGTTTGCCTTCATATTTTAATATAAGATTAGTTATTAAATGTAGAACGATTTAAGCAAATTAAATTTTTTACTTCTAGAGAACCGTCGCATAGTAATTAACGTTCAAAAGTTTATTCTCATAATAACTCAATTCTTCGAAGTCCTGATTAAAAAGTGGTCGAAGCAAAAGTTGCTTGTATTCGCACAAGGAATCGATCGGTACCACTCCCGAGTCGATCGAATGCTTGGGAACCGAAATAATTTTTTCGACCTACGGAACATTTTTTCTTACAGTAACCTTCAGTCACAAAATCAAACTTTCTCATATGCACGGCTGAGGTCGCCTGGTAGTGCGCTATGATATTCCACTTCAAACAAAAATATTTATTTTTTGCTATTTCCGCACCCCCCCCCCCCCCCCCCCCCCGGTCAGAATGTCAATTCTCTTTTGAGCTTCGAGAAAATTGACAATGAAATTCGGCTATGTGATTCGGAAATTCCTGTGGTATCCAACACAAACCATCCGGATGGATTCATGAACTTATCTATCAACTCCCAAAACAAGTGCTTTGTGTGGTGTAGTGGATGAGATGGCTGTGTTTATTATTGATTGTCATGAGTTCGATCCCGCCAGCCGCAATAATCTTTTGCTGATTTTGTTGTTGTCGAAAGATTGAAATGTTTTGCTGTAATTATGAAAGCTAGAAAAGAGAACATCTTATCAGTGTGAACTTTAACAACAAAATGAGTGAAGTAAAAAAAGAATTTCACATCTCGGGCACATAATGAATGAACAGGTAGACAATGAGATGACATCAAGGCTTAGGAAGACAGTTCAAAAATGGATGCATTTAGCGTACTCGCATGATCTTTGATCTTTGACTCATGATTGAGACGTTAAGACACCGGCTCGGTAAGATTCGAGGGTTGAGCCAGTGACCCCGGACATCGACCTCACCGATTTGGCTCAAATTTTTTTGTGGATACCCCCATGCCCCCCCATCACAAAATGGGTATTCATTTGGGCTGGGTCCTTGAAACATAAATGTGGCGGGTTCTCGAAATTTGAAAACTCGATTTTCGCCAAAGAAAAGTGGAGCGCCCTAGGTTCAATGTTAGTGTCGATTAATTACAAGTATGCCTAGACAACAAAAACTCGCTATAGGACAGTTCGGATATCCGATCGCAAACTGATTTTTTTACCTCCTCAAAACACATTAAAATTAATTAAAATTTTAAATTACAAAATCGCACAATTTTTTTTGCCTTATCTTATAGAGCAAAAAATTCCGCGTCGAATGAGGGTAAAAATTGAAAAATCGATAGACCCCTATTTTGAGAAAAATGGGCCTGACCATGACACAAAATCGTGTGTATCTCTCTTGTACATGAGTTTCAGACAAAATGTCCAACGCGAAAGTTATTCTACTCAAAAAGATCTTCAATATGAGTACAAACATGAGGGGGTTTGAAAACAAAAATATTTTCGAGTCATGGTCAGGCCCATTTTTCTCAAAATAGGGGTCTATCGATTTTTTTAATTTTTACCCTCATTCGACGGGGAATGTTTTGCTCTATAAGATGAGTCAACGATTGGACTACGCTTTTTTTGTTTTAAAAATGTTTTATTTTCATTTTACTCATAAATTGCAGGAAAACGTGTGAAACTCTCTTGTACATGAGTTTTTGATTAAACGTTCAACAGGAAAGTTGTTCTACTCGACGAGCTCTTCAATATGAGTACAAACATGAGTATAAACATGAAAACAAAAATATTTTCGAGTCATGGTCAGGCCCATTTTTCTCAAAATAGGGGTCTATCGATTTTTCAATTTTTACCCTCATTCGACGCGGAATTTTTTGCTCTATAAGATAAGGCAAAAATAATTGTGCGATTTTGTAATTTAAAATTTTAATTAATTTTAATGTGTTTTGAGGAGGTAAAAAAATCAGTTTGCGATCGGATATCCGAACCGTCCTATAGCGAGTTTGTGTTGTCTAGGCATACTTGTAATTAATCGACACTAACATTGAACCTAGGGCGCTCCACTTTTTTTTAGCGAAAATCGAGTTTTCAAATTTCGAAAACCCGCCACATTTATGTTTCAAGGACCCAGCCCAAATGAATACCCATTTTGTGATGGGGGGCCATGGGGGTATCCACAAAAAAATTTTGAGCCAAATCGGTGAGGTCGATGTCCGGCACTACCGGGAGTCTTACTGAGCCGGTGTCTTAAATTGAACTTGAATTTTTTACTTGAATTTTTTATGGCATCATTTTTGCAATCTCCTCCCTCTCCCTCACCACTTCTCTCATACGAGGTCGAGGTCATGCAATGAATGATCTGAAAAACAGCTATGAGAGTTCATGACAATCAATAATAAACACAGCCATCTCATCCACTACACCACACAAAGCACTTGTTTTGGGAGTTGATAGATAAGTTCATGAATCCATCCGGATGGTTTGTGTTGGATACCACAGGAATTTCCGAATCACATAGCCGAATTTCAATGTCAATTTTTATGTACAAATGATAAATAAGAACAGTAAAAATGAAATTGAAGAAATTTTAGAAAAAAGATCTTCCTCGAAAGAATTTTAAAAAATCGTTAATAAAATCAGTTTTCGATTCCAATCTAAAAAATGGTTGTTGTTGAGAATTCGAACCTCTAAGACAATTTTTTCAGGTTGGCCGAGTTACAGGGTTTAAATATGCTGATAAGTACATTAGCATAAGTTTGAGCTGATTTACAACCAAAAATGTGATTTGAAAGAAAATTGCACATTTCCAGGATATACAGTATACCTATTGGGGGACAGAGTTGGGTTAAAAGATATATCAGGATACCCCAATTTGGGGACGGGGAATCCGAATCTGCAATTAAACTCTTATCCTTTAGAGAAAATTTTTTTATATGCAAAAAAAAACAGTTTTCATGCAATAACACATGAAGAACAACATTTCCGACCGGCAGTATGACATTTTGGAACTGCCGTTGTGGAACGAGGACATTTTGGAACCGTACAAATAGGAACGATGCAGAATTAGAACGATACACTTTGGAACTAGACATCTTGGAACTCTCCCGTTTTGGAACTCCCCCATTTTGGAACTCTCCCATTTTGGAACTGGGACATTTTGGAACTCGGCCGTTTTGGAACTGGGACATTTTGGAACCGGGACATTTTGTAACTCGGCCGTTTTGGAACCGGGACATTTTGGAACTCAGACGTTTTGGAACCGAGACATTTTGGAACTCGGCCGTTTTGGAACCGGGACATTTTGGAACTCGGCCATTTTGGAACCGGGACATTTTGGAACTCAGACGTTTTGGAACCGAGACATTTTGGTATTCCCCGTTTTGCTTTTCACTTTTTTATTTTCGTGAACAAACTGTGGAAACAGAAAGATGGCAAAAAACATTCTACATACCGTGTACTAAATCTTTTTATCTAACTGCGCGTATTGATTGATCGAATCACAAATAAATCGCTGCTTGAAGTTCAGGCAAAGGCACGCTTTTTTAAATTTTAAATTTAGGCAACAGATATCGAACCCGCGACAATCTATTATCAAATCTGCGGTTTTTCTACTACAATAAGGGGTGGGCAAGAGTGCTCTGAAAATTTTGCATATCACTTGTACTAGAGGTTTGCATAAACATTCGCGAGTCTCCATTTTCAATCAATGCTAAAGTCTACGAAATGGGATTCAAGCCAAATCCTTGTGTATATTTACAGTCTCTGGGGCTGTACAACAATACCGTAGAATATAGCGTCTTACCACAACTTTACTTCAAAGGACAAGCAAACTAAACTACCTTTCTAGCTAGAAGAAATAACGTACAGTGGTGGCCAGAAGGATATCATATTTTGGTTTTTTGAGCATAACTTTTCTTGTAGTTGACCGATCACCTTGAAATTTTTATATACTGTGCTGAAACATGTTTCACAATGTATACCTTGACATGGAGCCGGTTTTTCAATTTTAACGGCTTCCAGGCTACAGTATCCCAAAATGACCGTGTCAGCTCATTTTGAGGAAGATACTTCTCCTCTAATTTTTAAATGTATTCCTGTTTTTTTTCGTTTTTTTTTCAAGAATATATTTTAAAAATCAAATAGTCAAATTTATTAAAAATATTCAACATGTTAACTAAAAAAATAATTGATTAAATGACTGACAAAGTGGATAGCTCACGTGGGTGATGTCTGGGCAACAATTCCGGTTCAAATCGATTATTAAACAGTTTAACTCAACAAATATAAATTTAGTTCTTAGTTTCCGTGCTTCTGACTAATCTAGCAACGTGCGGCAAGGAGGAGCGTACGATAGCCGCTGTAATCATGATTTCATTAATTCGCTGCAGTGGACATAGTCTGTGTTCCTATGCACCATGACGCTTCTACCGCCGTGATTCACCGTGGCGACAAGCTTCTGGCCATCATCTCGAGTCCCGACAGGTCTACGAACGTAGACCCGGCCGTGCGAGGCCAAGAGATTGAACTTGGACTCGTCCGACCAGACGACCTTTCCCTAGTCTGCGACTGTCTATTTGAAATGAGCCTTTAGCCACTTCAGACAATTATCTCCGTTCTTAGAAGATATTATGGGCTTCGTACTAAGAATTCTAGCGTGAAACCAGAGTGTTTGGGTTGTCTACGGATGGTGTGAGTCGATGGAGGGGTGACACCGTATAGTGTCATTTCTTGCTGGTTGATTACGAAGTTCGCCCTCGGGATCTCGCGCGATATGCTGATAATAGCCCTGTCATCAAGGTGCTAGGTGATAGGTAAAATACCAGGCAGTGGAGTTTGAAGGTTTTTTACGGATTTGGGGAACTTATCAATGATACAGGAGATCGTTGACTGGTTTACACCATGCTGGACAGGAGGTTCGGATTGCTTCAGACCATTCATAACGCCGCGGAAGATCAAGCGCAGGGCATTGGGGGATAGATATCACACACCTTTCGGTTTTGCTATAATCAAAAAACAACAATACAAGAAAATACATTTAAAAATCATAAGAATAAAAGCAAAAATGATGAAAACATGTTAACCTTTTGAAATTCTCAATATACCTACGATATGAATATTAATTTCCAATAAATGCAAACAGTATCGATAAATGACTATAGTAGCATGTGTAAATACTTTTTAAACGGTGAAAAAAATTGTTTAAAACAACGAAAATACGTCGCAACTTCAATCACTCAAAATGAGGCATGTGGTCATTTTGGGATACTGTAGCCTGGAAGCCGTTAAAATTGAAAAACCGGCTCCATGCCGTGGTATACATTGTGAAACATGTTTGAGCACACTATATAAAAATTTCAAGGTGATCGGTCAACTACAAGAAAAGTTATGCTCAAAAAACCAAAATATGATATCCTTCTGGCCACCACTGTATGTGGGCTTTAACATAGGCAACATATGTAGGTCAATCTTCGCAGTGACTTTAACGTTTTTCAGAAATAAAGTATATTTAGGAGAGAAAAATCCGGAACGCCCAAAAAAAAATGCGGAATGACGCTACATTTTGCAAATAAATGTAGAATGAACAAAAGGAACTTTGACGCGATTCATGACCAAACTAAATTCCACGGCTTTGTTATCACGGCTACAGGGGGTGCCCATATTTACTATCATTTAGCTTTAATCCCATTTCGGGTACTTTAGGATGACTTTTAAGTATGTCTAGCAATTAAGCACGCAAGAAATATTTTTTAAACGATACTATACATTGAGTGGAAAAAACTCATGAAAACCTGAGAATTATGCAAATAATGAATGCATTCAAAAAAGTTGTTTAAAAAGTTTAAAATTGGATCCATGGGTATGTTAAAGAGTGAAAAAAGTGTATCAATCAATTGATAAAAAATGAAAAACGGTGAGTACCAAAATATCCCGGTTCCAAAATGTCCGGGTTCCAAAATATCCCGGTTCCAAAACGGCCGAGTTCCAAAATGTCCCGGTTCCAAAACGGCCGAGTTCCAAAATGTCCCAGTTCCAAAACGGCCGAGTTCCAAAATGTCCAGGTTCCAAAACGGCCGAGTTCCAAAATGTCCCGGTTCCAATACGGCCGAGTTCCAAAATGTCCGGGTTCCAAAATGACCCGGTTCCAAAACGGCCGAGTTCCAAAATGACCCGGTTCCAAAACGGCCGAGTTCCAAAATGTCCCGGTTCCAAAACGGCCGAGTTCCAAAATGTCCCGGTTCTAAAATGGGGTAGTTCCAAAATGTCTGGTTCCATAACGGCATGGTTCCTATTCGACATAGTTCCAAAATGTTTTGTTCCTATTCGTCCAGTTCCAAAACGTCCTCGTTCCACAACGGCAGTTCCAAAATGTCATACTGCCTTCCGACCATATCCTTAGTTGAGTTATCTGTAGATGAGGTCATTAGCAACCGATTCAAAAAACATTTTACACGGTTGCTCAAAAACGAAGCAAGTTGCATTCATTTGAAGTTGACAGTAAAAAAATTGCATATATATGCAAATTTAGAAAAACTAAATTTGAAAATGATGTTTTAGCACTCACATCAGTTAGGCTAGTCTAACAACTATCAATAAAAATGAAGGCAATAATTTTTTTCCTGTGCAATGGTTTCATACAATTTTACAGGAGATTCTTAATAAATGAAATTATGAATAATATTAATAATTGAAGAATGTTTTGTAGGTCCATATCGATTCATTCGAATTAGTCAGAATGGAGAAAATTCATCAGGAGCTACATATTATCTGTCTCTATCTGGATTTGAAATATATGGATCGGTATGCTATTGAAGAAGAAAAGATTATGAAAAGATGAATGTATTATATTGTAGATAGTAGATGCAATCGATACAGAGATTCGTCATGATCGTCAAAATGTAAAAGTAGATAAAGAGAAGAAGTGTCGCTTACCAATAGTATCATCAACTGCATCATCATCATCATCATCATCTAATCCTATTCCATCTACATCAACATCATCTTCATCTCGTATTCCATCACTTCCTCTTCCTGATAAACATAAGAATAAACATAATAAACATTCTTCGGTTAGTTTATATTTACTATCTTCTATTATTGTATGACATTGAAATGATTATACTTTAGAAGTCAACTGGTGGAATAACTGAAGAAGAATATATTGAATCGATACCTGCAAAGGAAGAGAACAATCGATTTGCTATTATGTAAGTTTCCATTTTTCATTCAATAATAACATTTATGCATATTGATGAAGATATAATAAAAGCAGAGATTGATTGATTCATTCAATATATCTGAATGATTATTGATTATTCAGGTCTATGGATGAGATTATGGCGATTGCTCGATTGATTCAACCAGCTCCATCTACAAGTAAACAAGTACTCGCTTCAAGGTATACTGTACTAGTTGATCTTTGATCTTTAATAATTGATTGTTATTCAGAGTAAGTGGACGAAGTCGTAGATTACGTCAAATGAGTGAAATGATAGGAGGACGTGTTACTCGAGGATCGGATTGGATATGGGGAGAACAAGATGGAGGAAATAATGAAGAAGGTAGAATAGTAGGACCTCCTGAAGCTGGATGGATTGATGTTCAATGGAATAATGGATATATTAATAGTTATCGATATGGAGCTGATGGAAAATTTGATGTTGTAAGTTATTATTCAATCAATTTTAGAAGTATATATTTATTGAATAATGATTGCATATCATTTAGAATCGTATTGATAAGAAAGATGATAAAGGAGGAATATCATCTACTAGATCTGATATTGGATTCACTCTTGGTGGTTTATCTTCTATTGGATTAAAGGTCAAACGAGGAAGTGGTGCTGGAGTTGTCAATGGTACATATGAATACTATATATCCATAGGTCGAATAGCTCGGTTATCGGTTTTCAAAATGCGGTCAGGTTTTTCGATTTTTGGGAATTTTTTCCTCAAAATGCGGTCAGGCTTGGTACTTTGTAACATACTTTTCGACCTTTGTATATTTCAATGAATACAATCTATTCTATTACAGTACCATCAACATCATCTCAATCATCTACATCAGGGACATCTATAGGAAAGAAGTCAATGAGTACTACGAATCTTGTTGATGTTAGTTTACATTCATTCATATCAATTACCATATATTATATGAAATAGATATATTGATTCATTGATTATAGGATCGTATTCATACAGTCTCAGTATCAGCCACTGGACAAGCAGCTTCAGCTGAATCTCTACAACATCATACACCTTCACTTGAGAATATACTGGCTAAGTATGTATTATAACCATTTATATTTATTGTATAACATGTATATATAAGGGTATCGTGTATATTTGAAAGTACTGTCATTTCAACAGCAAAAAAATCCCCTTAAACACAGTGATTTGGAATATACGGAACATCCTTATATTACGGATCTCCCGTAAAACTGTATGAAACCATTTGACAGAAAAAAATTGATTTCCTCCATTTTTATTGATTGTTGTTAAACTGGCCTAACTGAGTGCGAAAACAACATTTTCAAATTTTGTTTTTTTTTTCGGAATTTGCATATCTATGCAATTTGTTTCCTGTAAACTTCAGATGAATGTAACTCGCCTCGTTTTTGAGCAACCGTGTAAAATGTTTTTTTTAAATCGGTTGCTAATGACCTCATCTACAAATAACTCAATTAAGAATATGGTCGGAAACAGGGCTGTGCGGCAACCGCTTTTTTCGGCAACCGGCAACCGGAAAATAAAAAATCGGCAATTGCCGGCAATTTCGGCAACTTCGGCAATTTTGAATTTAATTATTTAAAATGTGCCAACGATTTTTTTCACGAAGTACTTATCAAAAATCGTTACCAAACGAAAACAATGGCAAGAAAAAATTGCAACAACGAATGAAATATCAATATTTTTCGTTACTAATGTACCCCTAAGTAGAATTTTCTTAGAGTTGGACAGTGATATTTGAAAAGATTCTTTCTGTATTTTTTGAGAACGATTCCCGCAGTCACGAATAGTCTTTCTGGGCACATTATATACTTCGTGGCTACTCGTGAGATAAGTGGGTGTTATGCCTTCGTGACATTACTAGTCTAATGAGAGAATGGATCAATCTCCATCAGGATCATCTGAATCAGTGTCCGGTGTAGAGGCCAGAAAACTTTCGACTTCCTGGAGAAAACACAAAGGCAAACGAATTCTCATTCTCAAAAGGACACGATTATTCGTTTTGTATATTGTATGCCGTTGCCGGCAACCAATTCCGGCAATCGGCAACTCAGTTGCCGCACACCCCTGGTCGGAAATGCTGTTTTTCATGTGTTATTGCAAGAAAACTGCTTTTTTAGCACACAAAATGAGAGGTTTCTCGAAAATTTTCTCTAAAGGATAAGAGTTTGATTGCAGATTCGGATTCCCCGTCCCCAAATTGAGGTATCCTGATATATCTTTTAACCCAACTCTGTCCCCCAATAGTGCTACTGTATATCGTCCAGGACAGTGCAATTTTCTCTCAAATCACATGTTTAGCTGTAAATCAGCTCAAACTTATGCTAATTTTCTTATTAGTATATTTAAACCCTGTATCTCGACCAGCTTTACAAAATTGTCTTAGTGGTTCGAATTCTCAACAACAATCATTTTTGAGTTATGAATCGAAAACTAATTTTTTTAACGATATGACTTTCACTGTTCCTATTTACCGTTTATTGGTATTTTTTTATTGATCGTTAAGGTCGAAGAAACTGTTTGAGTCATTCTTGACTCAAACAGTTATCCATTCTTTTCTTATCCAATGAACCTTCGCAAAACTCTGAGAAATCACTATTATTATTATTATTATTATTATATCATAGAATGCATCCGAAGTTATCACTATCTCATCCTCGAATGTTCTCTTCTCTCGGACATGATGAATCGGCGGTTTAAAGTGAATTGAAAAAGAAAACATCATTATATAAAACAAAATGAAAACGCTGGAGTTTTTAAGTAGCATCAAGGCAGAAAAACCGTTAATAAAATCAGTTTTCGATTCATAACTCAAAAATGATTGTTGTTGAGAATTCGAACCACATAGACAATTTTGTAAGGCTGGTCGAGATACAGGGTTTAAATATGCTAATAAGAAAATTAGCATAAGTTTGAGCTGATTTACAGCTAAACATGTGATTTGAGAGAAAATTGCACTGTCCTGGACGATATACAGTAGCACTATTGGGGGACAGAGTTGGGTTAAAAGATATATCAGGATACCCCAATTTGGGGACGGGGAATCCGAATCTGCAATAAAACTCTTATCCTTTAGAGAAAATTTTCGAGAAACCTCTCATTTTGTGTGCTAAAAAACAGTTTTCTTGCAATAACACATGAAAAACAGCATTTCCGACCATATCCTTAATTGAGTTTTTTATAGACGAGTACATTAGCAACCGATTGAAAAAAAACTGAACACGGTGGCACAAAAACGAAGCGAGTTGCATTCATCTGAAGTTTACAGGAAACAAATTGCATAGATATGCAAATTCCGAAAAAAAACAAACTTTGAAAATGTTGTTTTCGCACTCAGTTAGGCCAGTCTAACAACAATCAATAAAAACGGAGGAAATCAATTTTTATCTGTCGAAAAAAGGTTCTAATTTTCATACACTTTTACAGGCGACCCGTGATATTATATTGTTTTCCTTTTAGTTATACAGCTGGTCGTTCAATGGGAATGGAAACTGTATTCGATGAGACAAGAGAGGTATATTACTTATTGATTGATTGATTGAATGAATGATATATGATTAAGGGTGTATTGGACAATGGAGATAATGATGATTCAATCGATGAAGAAGTATCACAAGATATGAATGGAGATGAAGATGAATTGGAAGAAACGAAAGAAGTTGATGAAAGTGATGAAACAAGTCAAAGTACTAAGAAGTATGTATAATGATAGAGATAGTAATAGATAGATGGATGAATCATTTCAGTTTATCTGTATCTGCTCCTAATCTTGTATCTCCTCAACGACATTTGAGTGATCAATTAGAATTATTGAAGACATTAGAAAGAGAAGAAGAAGAAGAAGAAGAAGAGGAAGAAGAAGATGATGATGGTGTAGATGGAGGAGATGGAGATGGACGGTAGATGATTCATATATATTGATATTGATATAATGAATGATTGATTGTTTAGATCTGATAAGTCAAATGATACTATCTCTGCTATATTTGATTCAATTGGTGGAGAAAAGAAGTTATTGTTGGACAAATTGAGAGAATTTGCTGCAGGTATGTATCATAGTTATACATTATAGATAATAGATACTTCAATATTGATTATATTATATTAATTATTATAGAATGTTCAGTTGATACTCTTCTTGCTGATTCTTCTACACCTAATACTTCGGTCAGTTGTTTGTTGTCAAAATATATTTGATAATTGTGCTGAAAGAATTATAATGATGAAGTATAAATATGTGTTTATGATAATATTCTAACATTGTAAGATGACATCATCATCATCAAATCGTCTACCATCTACATCTAATGGAAAAAAAGCTGCAGCTGCTATCAAGACAAAGATGTCCAGTTATGCTGAAGTACTTAAGAGTGTCATGCAACATGTATGTATCTATTATACATTTATATTATCATATTATTAATTGATCTTTGATCTTTGTAGATGCTTGAACCGAGTAATTCCAATGAAGGAGATGATCTTGAAGATGAAGAGATGTATGATGATGTAAGTAGATCAATAAATAAGAATGATTATCGATTACTATTGTAGGTTGATACAAATGAAGATGAACTAGAAGAAGGATTCCCATCTGGTATTCCAGTTGATAGTCTTGCTTCCATTCTTGGAAAAGGTATTACTGTAATATTGTAGTTTCATCTTCTTTATCAATACATAATTGATTAGGATCATCTGAACTTCGTGTTAATTTCCGTCAATTAACAGCTCTAATGATGGGAAATAGAAATTCAGATAGGATAAATAAGGAATCCAATTCACGGTTTGTTGATCTTTGATCTTTGATCGTCTATGATATATATGATATCAGTGGTGATCGTGGTGTATCATCATTCCATCTCCGTCAATGGGATGATGAATTCGTTCTTAAATGTACATTCAATGCTCTTATTCCTGCTTTTGATCCAAGACCAGGAAGAACTAATATGAAACAGGTTATACTTTATATATCAACTCATCTTATCATCCATTCTATTTCAGACAGTTGATATTGATCTACCATCATCATCTTCTTCTTCTACTTCTTCTGATTCTACATCAAAGACTCTTCCTGTAGCTATTCATCCCGCTACTAATGTAATCTATAATACATCAATTTGGTCTTGATTCATTCATTCATTCATTTACTATTTTTCTATTTATTAAATAGTGTCATATGTATAAGTATGTATAGATGAATATGTTTAAGACATTGATAACTCCTCTGAAGAGTGATACTCGTCTTCGTTTATTCATTGTTGGACCTAATCAATCAGGAATCGATAATGTATATGTGGAGATGGAAGATGATGAAGCTAGTATATTCAAGTATATTCAGAAGATTGCTAATCATCTCAAATGGACTCAGGTATCATTCATTCATCCATCCATCCATTCATCTATCAATTGATATCTCCATTAAGTGTGATGGAAGTCGTCGTATATGGGATACGACATATACTCTTCTATATGAAGATGCATCTCAACCATCTCGAGTAACTCCAACTCAATTGAATGATGATAATGTTATTCCATCTAATGTACATGAAGTAATACATACAAATAATGAATATTAAGTATAGCATTATATATTCATCTTTTAGGTCCTACGTGTTCTTACTCTTCTTAATAAAGTAGGCACTATTCTTCCTGAATGTGATATCTCTCCTACCGTATTCATATCTGAGAAGATTACACACAAACTACGACAGGTACCGTGATCTATATGTTATTGATTGATTGATTGATTGATTGATTATAGGAACTATCAGATCCATTAGTAGTATCAGCTGGTATTCTTCCTGATTGGTGTGAACGTCTTATCCTAGACTATCCGTGTCTATTCTCTGTTGAAACAAGGTTGGTTTATATTCATATTATAGTTCCCCATATAAACCCTCTCCACTCCTACACTGATAAAGTTGGTCTCGAGTGAACTTGTTGTCTAGTCTTCCTTATTACACTTCAACTTATACGTACGATCTTTGGTTATACAATGTATTAGGGTGTTCGGAAAGTCTTTGCACTATTTTCTTACTTTGGACCCCTCTTACTCGGACGTGAACGAGCGCTATGCCTTGTGGTATTTTTCCTACATGGGGGACATAGTGATCAGCAAATGTGATAAGTTTCATTTGTCAACTCTCTTTCCTTGACCATATTTTATTTTTTAGCTATGGGACAGTTTCCCAGTGCTTGGCATGTCCTTCTTCATTTGTACGGTACTGGGCGGACTGCATTAGAATAGAACCACTAACTACCCCAGTCAATGAAGCCTAGAGGGCACTGTCGTGTAACAGTCTTCTCCTGGTATTGCCAGTTCAAGAAAACCCATTTTTGTTTGGTTGAAAAACATAGGTCAGGGCGTCGTCCCAGTTTGAATGAAGACCTGGTTCTTCGCACTGTCACACGTCAGCCGAAGAAGAGTTAGAGGTACATGGAGCGGGCAACTTGTACTCCAAGAATCACCAGCCATCGCATCCTCATTCGGTCATCTGTTCGCCCCAGGGCACATTAAGTGCTTCCCCATGAGATCTGGCAGTATGGTATTCTGCAGTTGCCTACGAGATGGAGGACAGTTATTGTTAAACATATGCAGCATATCACAATTTGAATGTGGTCCCTTCGTTTGTTATTTGAAAAAAATATGAATGGTGAAATTAGTGCAAAGACTTTCCGAACACCCTAATATTAAATACTAATTGTGTATATGATAAATGGATGATATAATAATTGATTCAATTTAGACGAACATATCTTGAAGCAACAGCATTTGGAGTATCTCGATCGATAGTATGGTTACAAAGTAAAAGAGATGCTGCATTAGAAAGAAGTAGAGGAAGTAACAATTCATCTTCATCTTTATCTAGTGCTCGAAGAGATGATCAATATGAATATAGATTGGGAAGAATAAAACATGAAAGAATTAAGGTATACTATTATATACATAGTAAATTGATCTTTGATCTTTAAGGTCTCACGTAATGAGGATGAACTAATGGAACAAGCCATACGTTTATTACGATTTCATGCAGATAGAAAAGCAGTATTGGAGATTGAATATAATGGAGAAGAAGGAACAGGATTAGGACCTACTCTTGAATTCTATGCACTTGTATCTTAATTATACTCTTCTTCTAATCATGAAATACTTTTGATTAATACATTTTTTCCTATGTCAAAAGATGGATTATTTGTTATCTGAAAGATATTAAATCTTTTGTATTATAGATAGCAGCAGAATTCCAAAAGAAATCTCTAGCTATATGGATGTGTGATGATATTGATGAAAGTCAATTGAAGATGGAAGAAAGTGAATTAGATCTTGGAGAAGGAAAGAAACCACCTGGGTACGGTATTTATTACTCTATTGATTGATTGTTATTCTAATATGGTATGATATGAATGATTATAGATATTATATTCGTCGTTCATCTGGTTTATTCCCTGCTCCTCTTCCTCCATCAAGTAAAGATTCAAAAAGAGCATCTGAACTATTCAAAATACTTGGAATATTCTTAGCCAAGGTATATACTATACTTCATCTATATCACATATATATTTATATTAAATGAATAATTTATTCAGGTACTTCAAGATGGACGTCTAGTTGATCTACCTCTATCTCGTACTTTCCTCAAACTATTGATCAATCCATCAATCAATAAAGATAGATCAATAAAGATGGATGGAGTATTGGATTTAGATGACTTGGAAGAGGTATTCAGTTCAATTCAATTGTCTTGTATTGATATCAATTAAATTTGTTGGAGGTTCACCCTGTGAAAGGTCGATTCTTGAAAGAATTAACAGCTCTTGTAGCAAGAAAGAGAGGAATAGAATCAGATCCTTCATTGAATAGAGAAGCTAAGAGGTATCATCTATATTCATATTAATGAATCAATATATCTATTGTATTAGACGTCGATTGGAAGAATTATCAATGTGTATAAATGGAACTCGTTGTTCAATAGATCAATTAGGATTGAACTTCACTGTTAATCCTCCATCATCTGTATTTACTTATGAAGAGATGCAATTGGTTCAAGGTCATCTATCTATCTATCTCAACTTAATAGTAATCAATTGATTCATTCATAGGTGGGGCTGATATTGATGTTACATTGGATAATGTTGATCTTTATGTTGATAAGTGCAAGGAATTCTATCTGAATTCAGGAATACGGTCACAGGTACACAGTGTACTATACGATACGGTAGTTATTGATTGATTCATTATAGGTAGTGGCATTCCGTCAAGGATTTGATCGTGTATTCCCTCTATCATCTCTCAATTCATTCTCTCCTGAAGAAGTTCAAGTCAGTTAATATTACTGGAACTAAATATTGATTGATTCATCATATTGATTGATGTTTGATCTTTCAGAGATTGATATCTGGTGAACAAACACCTGAATGGACACGTGAAGATATAATTAATTATACTGAACCAAAACTAGGATATACTAGAGAATCACCGGTTAATATTATCTCTCATTTTATCTATTACATTAAATAATATTAATATTTTAATGATCTTAAAATGATGATACAATATATAAATTGTAGGTATTCCTTCGATTTGTTGATGTACTAGTTGAAATGAATGGAGCTGAGAGAAAACGATTCCTTCAATTTGCTACAGGATGTTCAAATCTTCCACCTGGTATATGTATTCTATTGTAGCATATTGTAATGATAATGAATATTCCTTAGGTGGTCTATCCAATCTTCATCCTCGTCTCACAATTGTTCGTAAGGTTGAATCAGGTGATGGTAGTTATCCATCAGTCAATACATGTGTTCATTATCTTAAACTACCTGAGTATTCATCAAGTGAAATATTACGTGAACGATTACTCACTGCTTGTAATGAGAAAGGATTTCATCTTAATTAAATTGTATTATCATTAATGAACGGGTGACTATTCAATTTATCTTATCCATCTACATAATGGGTACATTTGACTCCTCTGTTATATAATGTATTCATACCTCTATTCATGCATACATATTTCATATGAAGATTGCAATATGCTCATTCATTCAATTATAAATATATATAATGATGTATTGATTCTTTCTCATATTGATCCATTGTCCTCTTTCTTTCTATTCTAGGCGATAAAGAGACAGCAATGAATTAGTCTGTCTAATGTAATATACCCCCATATATATATATATATCTCGGTCTCCTTTTCTATTCCGGTAGACTTGTTTTGTTATGAGTTCTTTGACGTCTAACATCACAAGTAGATTGCATCTATTCACTCATCCATATAGATATATCTGAGTCCATCCCTGTTTGTTCCATTTGATACCCCCAGTTCATCTTATCCCTTCTATACCCCCAGTGAACTCTTTCCGAGTAAACAGATTGTTCAAATACTCAATAGTATATCCCTGCTAGTTAATAAATATCAATTTTTATTATACATTTTGTTTTGTCTATGCGTCATAACATACAAAAAGGTCTGTTTTTGGTTTCTGGACAGACAAGAAATATTCAATAAAACAAGACTAAATGACAATTGATGCAAAAATTTTGTGCAATACTTTTTTTTTATTTATAAGTGTTGTCCTCATAATATGGAGAAAACGAATAATCGAGTAATAATAATAATAATACAAAGGTTTTTTTATATTTTTGAAAAATAATTACGACCTCTGTTGTCTACTTTATATTTATTTTGCAAAAATATCTAAATATTTGCAGTGTAATTTACAATTCGTTATCTTTCGCTCTTAAGAGACCGGCTCGGTAAGACTCGAGCATTTTGACCCCCTGCCGGACATTCGCGAGGACTTTCGATCTGGGCCTCAATACTTTCATCATAGACACATACCGGGGGGAGACCGATGAAAGTTATAGTGAAAATGCCCTTGGGCTCAAACCCGGCTCACATATGTCGCATAAAATAAAAAATTGAAAAATTCATAACTTTTCAAGCGTGATAGCTAGGACTTTTATTTCTTTTTATTGGTGAATAACATGTCATGCACTCTTATAAACACAGCTGAACAGCAATATCATATCGTTTTGAATATGTTTTTTCGTGTCTGATTTTCAGATTTTTTTCCTTCTATCCTCGTTGAAGAGATACTGCAAGAAAATTCATAGTGCATATTGTAGCCCTGACGATTATGTACATGGTGGTCATATTCCCTTGGCCAGCCAGTTTGTCATAAGCCTCGAGAATTGCAACTGAATGTGAGATATGTGTAAATTGCAAAAATCGAAAATTAAATTTCTTGAAATTCGCAAGAGCAAGAGTTAGCTTTATAATGTCATTTTACTCGTAGTGATGCGCGTACATAGGAAAAATATAGAAATAGACTTGGACTACATTTTTTAAAAAATTAGAAAAATAATATTTTTATTTTTATTTTTTCAACTCCCACATTCAGTCGACCGTCAAGGCAAGTTGATTCATAGGGCGGATGGTGGCTCTTGTATGTGTGTTTGCAGAAACGACTGCAACGTGAAGAATCGTCGTTTCGCAGATCTCGAATTTATTTTTTTAATTATCAAACTTGAATATTTATATGTTTCTTTCACATAAATCGGTTGGAAGGTGGCGTATGGCAACCAAAGCCGTACCATTTTGATCAGTGGGAGTGAACTGTACTTGAATACCATAATCATCAGGAATCGCGAACTGATCTTTTTTTCAGTCGACCCATTATTTTCAACCATGACCCCGGGTTCATGGTTGAGAATGGCTGAGGTCGAAAAATTCATGATGATCCCAGACCAAATACTATTTGGCATTATATCAATAATGGGCCATCTTTTATTTTTATGGATACCAAATCTCGAATTACCGTAATAGTAATGCAAGCACCTGAATTTTCCGAGAATCTCACCACATTATTGTAGGATACGGTAGCTAGATTACGGTAATTCGAGTAATGGTATCCATAAAAATAAAAGTTGGCCCACTATTGATATAATGCCAAATAGTATTTGGTCTGGGATCATCATGATTTTTTCGACCTCAGCCATTCTCAACCATGAACCCCGGGTCATGGTTGAGAATCGGGGGTCGACTGAAAAAAAAAGTTAGTTCGTGATTCCTGACGGTTACAGTAGTGCAGTACAGTACACTCCTACTGATAGCAATGGTACAACTTTGGTTCCCATACGCCACCTTCCAACCGATTTATATGAAAGAAACATATAAATATTCAAGTTTGATAATTAAAAAAATAAATTCGAGATCTGCGAAACGACGATTCTTCACGTTGCAGTCGTTTCTGCAAACACACATGCAAGAGCCACCATCCGCCCTATGAATCAACTTGCCTTGACGGTCGACTGAATGTGGGAGTTGAAAAAATAAAAATAAAATAATTATTTTTCTAAATTTAAAAAAATGTAGTCTGAGTCTATTTGTATATTTTTCCTATGTACGCGCATCACTACGAGTAAAATGACATTATAAAGCTAACTCTTGCTCTTGCGAATTTCAAGAAATTTAATTTTCGATTTTTGCAATTTACACATATCTCACATTCAGTTGCAATTCTCGAGGCTTATGACAAACTGGCTGGCCAAGGGAATATGACCACCATGTACATAATCGTCAGGGCTACAATATGCACTATGAATTTTCTTGCAGTATCTCTTCAACGAGGATAGAAGGAAAAAAATCTGAAAATCAGACACGAAAAAACATATTCAAAACGATATGATATTGCTGTTCAGCTGTGTTTATAAGAGTGCATGACATGTTATTCACCAATAAAAAGAAATAAAAGTCCTAGCTATCACGCTTGAAAAGTTATGAATTTTTCAATTTTTTATTTTATGCGACATATGTGAGCCGGGTTTGAGCCCAAGGGCATTTTCACTATAACTTTCATCGGTCTCCCCCCGGTATGTGTCTATGATGAAAGTATTGAGGCCCAGATCGAAAGTCCTCGCGAATGTCCGGACCATGCTCGAGTCTTACCGAGCCGGTCTCTTAATTTTGCAGAAAATTTTCTTAAAATTAAAAATAGTATAAAGAAACTACTTATACAATATGAACTAAACATATGAAAATTGAGAACATCTTTATTTACTAGATAAAATGATGAAAATATTATTATCCTGATATGTGAACAATGAAGACATATTTTATATGTACCAGTAATTCGGAAATTGAAGCGAGTGAATTAGGAAAAAAAGTGAATGAAATGAATATGGCAAGAGAAATATCGATTGCACTACTAAATTTGATAAATTGACGATATTTCTACATCGGAAAATGATTGGATCATGATTCGTTAAAACTATTCTGAATCCATTAAGCGACGAATGAGGCATTGTTGTTCCTATACCTCATTCGGTCGTTGAATGACCACAATGATTCAGAATGGTTCTGATGAATGATTCTTCAATGTACTGTATCTAATATTATCGTGGTCTAATAGGATGAAGAATAACACGACGAAAAGCAGCACGAAAGTCTCTTGAAAATGCAGCATATAGTATAGGATTAAGGGCTGAATTAGCATATCCAAGCCAGAATGTTACTGTGAACAACCAATCAGGGACACATGTGCCATGGGGACATATTTCATATGTCTGAAAGGATAATTCATATTAATATAGAATAGATAAGAACTTACTTGAAGTAAATAGATGGTCATAAATGGAAACCAACAAAGAACAAATGCAGCTACTACAACAAATGCAGTACGGGCAACTCTTAATTCAGTTCGAAGTGATGGAGCTATACCTCGAGAGCTTAAGAGAGATGGCCGTTAAGACTCGACCACTCCCCGGACACGTGCGCTAGCAATGAGAACTTGGGGTCCATACTTGGGTGTTAGGAGTGTCACCGGCCCTTATTACACAAAACAGCTGAAATTTCCTGTTTGTACCCTCAGGCTATTGGAAAAATTAATTTAAGTGCGAAAACGTTTAAAAATCATAATTTTCAAATTGTTGAGATGAAGTCTAAATATCATTTGCGATGCGTCTAGGGTGCACAGACCTTGCTAATTCACTATTAGCATCGAATGTCCGTTGATTCCTAAACCACTTTTTTTACTCAAAATTTTGTTTTTTCGGGCAAATCATCGCTTGTTTGCTCCCAAAATTTCCAACCAGGTATTGTAGCCTAAGCAATTCTGCATTGATTTAACTTAAAACTGGGTTCTCCCCGATCGACCATTTTGCCGAATTTTGCCCCCTTATTACACAAAACAGCTGAAAAAAAACAGTTTTTTTTTTTAAATTGTGGTCTACTCAAAGTTTCGAGGTGAAACGAGTAAAATGGCACAAGAAGCCCATCGCTTGGATAAATTTGAAAATTTCGATTTTCACGAGCATGGTCATGGTCATATCATTTAAGGGCGAAAACGTTTAAAAATCATAATTTCTCAAATTGATGAGATAGAGTCGGTCATGGTCCGAAAATTTCAAAATTTCTCAAGTTTGAAATGTTTTCATTTATGCGGCTTTTTTGTTAAGTACTAATGATGTGAATAATATTCAGCCAATGCTCAATGGGTGATCTCTCCTTTCAACCATTTTTCGAACATTTTCGTTCTGAATGCGTGCAAAAAATCCGAATTGTGTTTTAATCAGTTTCCAACCTGTTTTCTGTAACATTCTGTCTTAGTACTTTGCAATGTACATAATCAATATGAAAATCATTCATTTTTGAAAATTCATTTTTTGTGCCATGACCCCCCATAGATTTTTTCAAAAGTGAGCCGAATGCCGGGATTCCAGTTCTACTATGTTTACTCAACATGATACTTCATATTGTCATTTTCATTTGCTCATTGTCGCAGCATTCGAGTCGAAAAACTGCAATATTTTAGAAATTTGCCGTGAAAGTAGGCACTCAAATTGAATTTTATAAAATTTCGAAAATAAACTATTTTCATATTGATTATGTACATTGCAAAGTACTATGACAGAATGTTACAGAAAGCAAGTTGGAAACCGATTCAAACACAATTCTGATTTTTCGCACGCATTCAGCATGAAAATTTTCAAAAAAATGGTTGAAAGGAGAGATCAGCCATTGAGCATTGGCTGAATATTATTCACATCATTAGTACTTCACAAAAAGCCGCATAAATGAAAACATTTCAAACTTAAGAAATTTTGAAATTTTCGAACCATGA
The DNA here is from genome assembly GCA_943737045.1 of Parapristionchus giblindavisi. Taxonomy (NCBI): domain Eukaryota; kingdom Metazoa; phylum Nematoda; class Chromadorea; order Rhabditida; family Diplogasteridae; genus Parapristionchus; species Parapristionchus giblindavisi. Next base: position 89,171 of record CALSFV010000136.1, on the reverse strand, counting down.
CCGACTCTATCTCATCAATTTGAGAAATTATGATTTTTAAACGTTTTCGCGCTTAAAACATGACCATGACCATGCTCGTGAAAATCGAAATTTTCAAATTGACCCAAGTGATGTTCTTCTTGTGTCATTTTACTGGTCTCACCTCGAAACTTTGTGTAGACCACAATTCCGCATCAATCGTTTGGATAATACAGCATTTGTTCGGGAAAACCATCGATGACGGAAATTCGAGCGAAAATTTCGACAACGACAACAAGGTCTAAAAAAAGAACACAGTTTTAAGTGAAATCAATGCAGAATTGTTTAGGCAGCAAATCATAACAAGCGATAATTTGTCCGAAAAAACCAACATTTTGAGTAAAAAAAGCGGTTTAGGAATCAACGCACATTCGATGCTAATAGTGAATTAGCAAGGTCTGTGCACCCTAGACGCAAATGATATTTAGACTTCATCTCAACAATTTGAGAAATGATGATTTTTAAACGTTTTTTTTAATTAATTTTTCTAATAGCCTGAGGGCACAAACAGGATTTCTGCTGTTTTGTGTAATAAGGGCCGGTGACACTCCTAACACCCAAGTATGGACCCCCAGTTCTCATTGCTAGCGCACGTGTCCGGGGGTGGTCGAATATGATCGAGTCTTAGGGAACATGCCTCTTAATACTCAATTATATCATTGTTTATATTGTTATATGATACCTTGGTATAGAAGATAGTACTTGAGTTCGTCTCTTAGTGTGAGCTAATGAAACAAGTAATAGATTACTGAATAGAGCACGTACATGAATAGAGTTTACATGAGAATGATCACTCCATTCTGTAATCATAAATGGATACAATTATTATTTTAAACTACACGAATCTTTCATTCGTACTTTTCCGCACCAAAAGATTCACATTTTTGTTGATTACTTTAATTTGTTGTTCATATAGGACAATTTTCACATTGAATTCGTATTAAGGACGACAATTAGAAAAGAAGTGAATAAATAGAATGAATAGAATAGAAGAGAAGATAGAGATTCATAGTATTGAACAAAACATCCTAATGAGCTTCGTTCGCATATAAATCACAAAATAATTTGAAAACAACTTAAATAAAGGTCATATATGAAAATGAATAATAGAACTAACCTTGTTCATTTCTATCTTGATTATTTTCCTTGTCAGCATCAATACTTCTTCTATTTTCTTCTTTCGTTGAATTTCCATGAGCGTTAACCTTGAATAACATTCTTCATTCATGATACACAATAATATTTCTTTATTCCTTTAGAAAAGAGTCTAACAAGGGAACTATCTCAGCTCGCGGAAAGCAAACTGGATGAAAATTTGCATAGACATAGCCGAACGTGTTACAAGATCATTGGAGAAGTCCAAAAATTCTGGCGTGCAATAGCCGAGCCAGAAAATTTATCCAAAGTTTGGTCACATTTACATAAACTCCGCCTGTAAACGATTTTTCGATGCATATTTTGTTCCCTGAGTGAGATAACAAGTGGAGCAGTGGTATAGTTGCCAGTACGTTGGGTATCTTAGCGAAAAATCGATTACAGGCAGAGTTTCTGCAAATGTGACCAATCTTTGGACCCATTTTCTGGCTCGGCTATTGCACGCCAGAATTTTTAGACTTCACCAATGATTTTATAACACGTTCAGTTATGTCTATGCAAATTTTCATCCAGTTTGCTTTCCGCGAGCTGAGATAGTTCCCTTGTAAGATATCTATGTAAAGTACACAAGTATAATATTTATCGATAGATAAGAACAAACCACAACTTTATTGATTCCTCTATGAATACGAAGAGATTCTCCATTTTTCTTTCCTTTTATTATTTTGAAACTCTTTTGTCTTCTACTTGTATGAACTCTTTGGAAGATAAGAAGATTAAGTACAATCTAGAATATATTCAATATAGATTCATCAATTGTACTCTTTCAAATGAACTCATTCTCCCCTAACTTCATCATTAATATTTCATTATCAGCATGAACAACAAAAGAATAAACAAAAGTAAGTTTGTTTTGTAAAATAGAAGAGAAGAATAAGAAAGAAAGATCAGAGAGAATATATTGCTTCTTTCTATTTCCATTTCTCGTCTTCATTTTCAGCTTTTGTAGTCTAATAGAATAAGTTGATTTGTAATGTCAATATGTTAGTATTCCTTCCATTCATCACTTCTATCTCTCATCATGACTGACTCGAGTAAATAGATCAGACCCCCACCACTTTCCATCTATCTCTCTATATCGTCCCATAACATGGTATGGATGGAGTAAATATGATGTATGTACTCTTCAAAAACTCTTTAGAGGCCTATTCTTACTGTATGGATAAGGATGGACGAACCATGAGAATAGCTGGTATAAGGAATGAAACTGATGCTGAAGCTATGATAAATCCATTAGGAAATGATAATGGAGAACATAGATCATTTCCTTTTGTATCTCTTTGAATCATTAGAAGAATAAGAGATAAAGAAAGAGCTGATATCCATACTAAACTTATCATCTGTCTAACGACTCTGCAATATAATACAAGGAAACATATTTATTGTTGTACATATTCAAACGATAAAATATTAAGAAAATAAATGAGTATACCTTTGAGATGATATAATAGGATATCGAATTGGTTGTCTAACAGCCATATATCTAAATATATCTACATTAGGTTTATTTGTATATTTCTTCTATCCTATTCAAATCTACCATAATGATCTTAGAAATTTTGAAAGAATAACATGATAGAATCACTAAAAACTAATTATAGTTTTCACCTGTCGATATACTTTCTATGAATTCAATGAATACTATCTACATGATATGAATGAATGAGAAAGAAACCTATCAACTGTAATAGCGAGAAGATTGTATATAGAAGCAGTTGATAGAAATACATCAAGTGATAACCATAATCGACAAAATGTCTCTCCATATAACCATATTCCATGATGTTCCTATATTATTCTTTTCAATCTTTATACGATAAAACAGTTATATTTCATATTTTTGTTATCGTATATCCACAGGTATATCATCTATATTCATTTCATCTCTTAAATTATTCTTAGCTTGGATAAAACGAAATGGATTTGGATTGGGGGATAGTTTGAAATAGACAGTTCTGTATAAGGAATAAGAAATGATTGACAAGAACCATACGATGCACGCTATCTATTCATTCATTCATTCATTCATTCGCATAGAACAACATTCAATCAAATCATTATACTCATTTCTTATTATTAATCGAATCGTGGGAAATAATCAATAATTGAAAAGGGAGAGTATCGCATATATTTTTTTGATAGAATGCAGAAAATGATCGAATGCGAAATTTTTGTCTCGTAGCTAATTGACGAACTATGCATAATTGACGAACGGTAGGTTTTGGTAATCGCAAATTATATTCATGCTGGGGAAGTGCGAAAAAGAAAACAGAGATTATGCGACTCATATTCTATCTAATCGATGGTGTCAAATCGATAGTTGATTAGCGTAATGAATTGTCTGATATCTTATATGTCCCGAAATAAAAGCAGTCAATGCAAAGTCGGTAGATGATGGATCGATATAGAAATTCCCTCATTGATATCTATTGATGGAATAGTGGTCTAGACCGCTCTTATGCTTCTTAGTTGGCGTATTCGAACCCCCGGTTTGAGATGCGCTTTATGGTGATTCATATGAAATATTACAGTTCGACATTTCCATATGGGATCTCCCGCGAATTTGAACATGTAATTCTACAAGGTATGCCGTATCTTTAGTTGATAAACTCTTCTATTAGATTAGTTTATTTATTTAGGTGCATTTTCCTTTCTTTCCATATGATTCATAGATCCAATTGATATAAGAGGGACTAAGCACTTACTTGCATAATAGAGAAAGGAAGAATAATTAATCCAAGTAGAAGATCAGATAAAGTAAGTGATAAAACAATTGAGTTAGTAGAAGAACGAAGAGATGGTTGAGATGCTAACAAATACAATACAAATATATTACCACAAACTACAATTAGATCAACCAATCCAAGTATGGCCGATATAATACCATTCATTCTGAATGAAAACTATTTGATATTATTGAACAGAAAGGAAAATATATGACAAGAAAATAGAGGAGAAGCTAGATGGAATGAATGGTTTATTACTCTAGTAGAGGAATATACATATATTATATGAAGACAAAGTATAAGTTGAATGGAATATGTTATACACAGAATATACTAATCATATCTATACTTCATTTATATCTCATCGAGAAATCCTTTTGTACATGTATTACAGAAATTCTTTTTTTCTTTCGAGAATTAGTCCAATGAGAATGAAGTAATGATAGAGGAAGAATATAAAACTTTACGATGTTTCCTTGTGTGAAATTATGTATTTTCATGAGAGAATATATTGAATTGAAAGAGATTCAAATGGAGAAGAGAATGAATATATGATGAAGTTTATGACAAAAACATGATGATAAAGTACAATAAGATGAAGAAGAGTAAACTAACAAGGGAACTATCTCAGCTCGCGGAAAGCAAACTGGATGAAAATTTGCATAGACATAACTGAACGTGTTATAAAATCATTGGTGAAGTCTAAAAATTCTGGCGTGCAATAGCCGAGCCAGAAAATGGGTCCAAAGATTGGTCACATTTGCAGAAACTCTGCCTGTAATCGATTTTTCGCTAAGATACCCAACGTACTGGCAACTATACCACTGCTCCACTTGTTATCTCACTCAGGGAACAAAATATGCATCGAAAAATCGTTTACAGGCGGAGTTTATGTAAATGTGACCAAACTTTGGATAAATTTTCTGGCTCGGCTATTGCACGCCAGAATTTTTGGACTTCTCCAATGATCTTGTAACACGTTCGGCTATGTCTATGCAAATTTTCATCCAGTTTGCTTTCCGCGAGCTGAGATAGTTCCCTTGTAAGATGAGAAAAGGTAGAATTGCAGACACTTGTTGAGTGAAAAAGGGATGATGAATTTGTTGATCTTTTTATATGAAACAAGCTATAGAGGGTACGAAAAAGGAGGAAAATAGAAATCAAAGTATATAGACTAATTAGAATAGACAGTAGAAGACACAGAAGGATAAGTTGAGAAAAGAGAATAAGGAAGAGATGTAGAAGAAGGGAATGGAGATGGAATAGAAGAGGAAGAAGGAGGAGTTTAGTTAGAAGAAGAATAAATAAATAGAATCACATGAACTCTACTCTACATTTCTTCTGTTTCTCTATTCAAATTCAATTGTTAAACTTGATTTTATGATTCTGGATAATATCTTTTATCGTTCCATTCTTTTTTTAACTGCGACGACAAGAACGTCAATTGTCATCTAAAAAACAATCGTTATGTTCAGGAAAAAAAAATTATTTTTAATAAAAGTGCAAAAATATATTAAACGCAAACAATTTGAAGAGCTGACATTCATAATTCACAGCGTAAAAATGAAGTGGACATAGGGGAGACCCCGGGACATCCGGAGTTCCCATATCAATGGGGGATTCTGATGAAGTGGACATAGGGGAGACCCCGGGACATCCGGAGTTCCCATATCAATGGGGGATTCTGATGAAGTGGACATAGGGGAGACCCCGGGACATCCGGAGTTCCCATATCAATGGGGGATTCTGATGAAGTGGACATAGGGGAGACCCCGGGACATCCGGAGTTCCCATATCAATGGGGGATTCTGATGAAGTGGACATAGGGGAGACCCCGGGACATCCGGAGTTCCCATATCAATGGGGGATTCTGATGAAGTGGACATAGGGGAGACCCCGGGACATCCGGAGTTCCCATATCAATGGGGGATTCTGATGAAGTGGACATAGGGGAGACACCGGGACATCCGGAGTTCCCATATCAATGGGGGATTCTGATGAAGTGGACATAGGGGAGACCCCGGGACATCCGGAGTTCCCATATCAATGGGGGATTCTGATGAAGTGGACATAGGGGAGACCCCGGGACATCCGGAGTTCCCATATCAATGGGGGATTCTGATGAAGTGGACATAGGAGAGACCCCGGGACATCCGGAGTTCCCATATCAATGGGGGATTCTGATGTACTGTATCTTTCTACAATATCTTTCTATGTTCATTCAGTCATTTGTCTCTCTCATATATTGGGTTTATTATATTTTTTTTTAAAGTTTATCGAAACAAGGATAAAATACGTGATTTCCACACAATAATATATGGTAGAATGTTTGTAATATTACAGATATAAAAAAATTTCATTGAACAAAAAATAATTGCGTTGGTGATATTTATATAGTCGCGCCGGATAATCAGTGCCAACTTTTTGTTTTTGCTATATTTTGTGAACCAAGCGTGCTATCGGGCAGCTCTCGCGAGTTCTTATGCCAGATTTATTGAGGAACCCGGCCCTGATATTGAAGACTCATGAAAAATTCTCATTATTGCGTAATGATGACGCAATCGTAGTGCACTTTTTTGAAAAAAACATAACTCCGAGGAAAATTTTTTTCCAGCCTACCGTTCTTCTATGAGTTTGAGATCTGCGCGTCGACTACTCTGAAATTTTTTTTAAAGGTTGCTGCGATTTTTTCAGCCGCAGCAGCCTTGCTGCAATATGGCGGCTACAAACTCATATCTCAGCTCCAAGACATGCTAGAGACTCGTTCTTGGGATCAAAATGATCCTTATGATGTCCCAAATATACCCTGAAATTGTGGTCTTGATCGGACCACAATTGCCTTCAGTACACCAAAAAGTCATTTTTTCCGATGACCTCACTTTGAGGGCCTACAATTATGTGAGTGATTTTTCTATAAATGTGGTTCTTGTGCTAAAATGTGCGAAATCTATTATAGAATACGTCTACAAGTTTGGGAGAGCCCATCTTGCAAGCCCTTGGTGTCACATCAGTCTTTCCCGCACGCACTCACTGCGCGTGCGCGCGCCCCTCCCCTTACAAGGGAGAGAGAAGGGGAGGGAGGGGAGGGGAGGAGATGCGCCTCCGAAACGAGTGCATGCTCGCTTGACGTTTGCCGTGAAGATGGGAAGCAAGCTCCTTTCACCAAAGGATGAGGATTACTTCTGGTGTACTGAAGGCAATTGTGGTCCGATCAAGACCAAACGTTCAGGGTATATTTGGGTCATCATAAGGACCATTTTGATCCCAAGAACGAGTCTCTAGCATGTCTTGGAGCTGAGATATGTGTTTGCAGTCGCCATATTGCAGCAAGGCTGCTGCGGTTGAAAAAAAAATCGCAGCAACCTAACAAAAATTGTCAGAGTAGCCAACGCGTAGATCTCAAACCTATAGAAGAAAGGTAGGCTGGAAAAAATTTCCTCGGAGTTATGATTTTTCAGAAAAGTGAACTTCGATTGCGTCATCATTACGCAATAATGAGAATTTTTCATAAGTCCTCAATATCAGGGCCGGATTCCTCAATAAATCTGGCATAAGAACTCGCGAGAGCTGCCCGATAGCACGCTTGGTTCACAAAATATAGCAAAAACAAAAAGTTGGCACTGACTTTCCGGCGCGACTGTAGATGCGCTGTATGTCTATTCATACTTGTTCACACCATTCTATTCATTTATTTCTTTTACTTATTTCTGCATTATTCACATGTACTAAGTAATAAAACACTTTATGTATTCCATTATAAATGAAAACATAATTGATTAAAATCTGAAGAATTCATAGACTAAATATTGTGAAGATATGTACATTGAATAGATAAATGAACTGATCTTAGGCCATCTTATTAGGTACCCATACATTACAATGCTCAGCTGGTGCATAAATTGAACCAAGAGGACAATTATAATTCACTCTAAAAGCAGGCATATTCTGTAATGATCCCAATACTCGATATGGTCCCAATGAATGAGGATCTGTCATTAATCTTCCCGATACATAATCAACAGTCAATAATGACTTAGCTGTACACCACACCTGAACACATTCATTATTATCTCTTATTTTAATAATCAATATGAACAACATCGATTATTTTGTGTATAGATGATACCTGAGCAAAATTGAGGAAGAATAGTTGACTCTCAGTGTATTGAGAATATACTCTATCCATGAATAGAGGATCAGGTCCATCCAATTCAAGATGATTCTCATATGCTCTCCATGCAGCATGTATACCTTATATCAATATATTGACAATATATGAATAGAATGAATGAATTACCTCCGTTGTCTGCTATATTTTCTCCTTGAGTTCTTACACCATCAGTACAACTGGGAGTATAATTTGAAGGAAGAGGACAATATTGATCGTATTCTAAATCATTATTCATTTATTATTGATTACATCAAGTTGTTACTTACGTTCAATAACACATTCAGCCATTTTATTGAAACCATCTTGTGAGTCACCATCCATCCAACTGAAATTGAATTGATTAAATGAAGTAAATGAATAGATATGAACCTATTGAGTCTTCCATCAAAATCCCATTGAACTCCTTCATCATCAAATCCATGAGTCAATTCGTGTCCAGCTACTATTCCAATTGCTCCATAGTTTAATCCAGATGGATAATTCACATCGAAATATGGTTGTTGAAGAATACCAGCAGGGAATGTGATTGAATTGAGTTCAGGCTTAAATGAAGTACATAGAGTCATATAAGAGAATACAATATACATACCTGATACCATGCATTGACTACACTTGTTTGACCAAGGAAATCATCTCTCTTAGCTGTCGGAACAGTCAATAGAGCATATTCATTTTGAATATTAAATAAAGTTATCTTATCCAACATGTCAAAGTATGAATCTGTGTCAGAGAAGTTAAGATTCTTATAACCATCATCAAGTTGTCCATTATCAAGAATATAATCAGGGAATGCTACATTAATCTCTATAAATGAAAAATGATCATTGATTAAATGAAATGAATCGATAACTTACGAACTCCTTCTGCCTTATTAAGTGCTTTAGTCTTTGAGTCTGATTGCATCCAATCTAATTGAGTAATCATTCCCTTCATTGCATCAATAATATTAGTGATAACTCCATTCATTGTACTCAAATATATTATATTAACTGAATAGATCCTTTATGATATCCTTACTCTTTAACCTTCTTTCTATCATCAGGAGTTGGGAATCGAGCATCAATATAAACTCTTCCTTGAGCATCGGCCATAGCAGATGATTCATCAGCACATCCAATTCCTCCATCATCTATATCATTCATTCTATGTAATACATATGGACGATGAGGAACACGACTTAATTATATATCATTATATCTATAATATTGAATAAATTAATACTTCTTTCCAGTTGATGTAGGGATATCTTTAGCTGATAATGATTTGATAACAGTCATACATTCTCCACTTGCACATGGAATTACTCCAGTATTGGCAAGAAGAAGACGAATGAAAAGATAATTCACTATTTCTTTTTCATAGTTTTGAAGTCCCGTATTAAGCATATCGGATGTGAGTTGGAACTGAAAAGATAACTTTTATGAAGATGGAAATATTGAATATCTATGACACCTCATTGAATACAACATCCTTATCAGTAGTTGTCCAATCAATTACTTCTTGAGGTGCAAGACTATAGAATTCATTCCAATCAATACCCTTTGGTGCATCAGCTCTCTTCTTTGGAAGCCATTGTCGATCATAAATTCTTCTCTGATCATCGGTATTCGTATACATTATAACAAGATGCTAAATGGAATAAGAAGAGATCATATACTCTCTTTGATTTGCTAACTTGTTCAAAATCCAGAGTTTCATTGATCTGCTTCTCGTAATCATCAGCCAATTTAGTAGTACTATCCATGTCAGCATAAGCTTTAAGAAGAGTCTTCACTTGTTCAACATAACCAGGTTTCTTTTGATCCCATGTTCCATCTTCATAGAATGCTCTCACATTGACTGATGTCATTTGATCAACAAATAGTTGATATCCTTTACCAACTGGATCTTTCCAATAAGTATCGGCCATTGGAGTCACAAATGTATCGATTCCTATAAATCAATATATTTATATATATATATATTTCCCTTATTGTTATTCTATCGATTCATACCCAAAACAAATGAGAGGTACGATAAAGTTGATCCAAGTTCTTTTGGAGTTGGAGCCTTAATTCCTGTTCCTCCAAGAATAGGGATATCTTGTTGAAGATACGATTGCATTTGTAATACTTTCGGTTGAATGTAGTTGTTAGTGTTGATAGTTGGATTCGCCTGTTCACTCTTACAAGTATTGTATAGAGTTTGGAGTTTGGTAAGTGCCAAACTGCTCTAAAGGAATCAATTATGAAGATATGCCTATTGAAGGTATTATACATTAATCGTCTCCTGATAGTTGGGATCAAGAAGTTTATCATTGATGATAGCTGCATTAGTAGTATCAAGATCATGGAATGTATTCTTTGTTCCAGGATAAGTATCACAAGCATAATGATAGAAATCATCACAAGGGGATAGATCCATATTGGCAGATGACTAGAATGGTCGAATATTAGATAATAGATAGAATAGATTAGATATACCTTGAGAAGAGATAAACTCTCTTGATAAGCATTGTATTTATTCATATCTTCAGGAGTAATTCTATCAACAGGAGCTATATTAACATCATTTAGAGGAACATTTGGTTCTCCTCTGTTATTCAATGGTGCACCTATTCAATGAATTCATTCAATAGATTACATTAAATAATCTAACCAGATGTCGGTTCTGAAGTCCATACATCACAATGAGTACTTGGAGTATACACAGAGTTGGCTGGACAATTGAATGCTTTCTGAATATAAATGTATCGTCAGTATGATATAATATTATATGAATACTTGGAAAGCAGGGAAGTTCTGTATAGTTCCGAGTACTCTATATAGAGAAGGTGAATGAGGATCAAGAAGAAGTTGACGAAGAAGACTATTGTCACTTGGAGGATATTGACACCATACCTTAATAATACTTATTTCCATTTTAATATATCTATTTCATTTTGTTTATGCCATCTACCATTTATTGAAAAATTTCAGTATATTGAGAATGTTAAGAGATAGTATAGAGTCTACATTGAATGAGTATATGTTTATTTGACTATAATATGTGTATACTTGAGCAAATCCAAGGAAGAATAATTGATCAGAAGTAAAGATAGAAGCATCTCCAGGTAGTAGAGGATCAGGTCCATTAAGTGCTTCATAAGCTTTGAATGCATTATATGCAGCATGAATACCTAGAATGACACATTATTTTATTATCTTTATTTATTTTTTATTACCTCCATTATCAGCAATATTCTCTCCTTGAGTTTGTGCTCCATCAACACAGAAATTGTCACCATTCACTTTAGGACAAAATGAACTATACTCTTTAACTACACAATTAGCCATATCAGTAAATGAATTAAGAGATGAGTTATCCATCCATCTTAAATATTATCTTTCACTAATAAAGATATAATATATAATATACCCATTAAGTATTCCAGTTCCTTCCCATTGAACACCTTGATCATCAAATCCATGAGTCAATTCATGTCCAGCTATTACTCCCATTGAACCAAAGTTAATAGCAGCTGGATAATTGACATCATAGAATGGAGCATGAAGAATACCACCAGGGAATGTTATTGAATTCACTTCAGGCTGAATATTATATCATTTAAACTATTTCATTTCATTCTATTCATTCATACCTGATACCATGCATTAGTAATAGCTGAAGGTCCAGAGAAATCAGTTCGATCAGCAGGAACTCCATTTGTGAGAGGAGCAAATGATTCATATAATCCAAAATCATTCAACTTATCAAGGATATCAAGATATTTATCAGTCGATTTGATATCAAGAAGCTGAATGAAGGATATTTATTGAAATTGATATTGATAGTATTTGATACTTTGTAGTAATCAGTAAGTTTATCATCATCAAGAACCCAATCAGGATAGGCAATGTTGACAACTAGATTATCAATCTTCTGATATGCTCCTTTCTTTGATGCTGATGTCATCCAATCCAATGTATCAATTTGAGCACGGAAACCAACAAGAATCGAACGAACAACGGAATTGACCTGATTCATTCATTATATAGAGTTCATTTGCATTTGATATGTACCTCCTTTCTTATAGAATCTCTATCATTTGGATTTGGATATACAGAATCAATGAATAGACGAGTATTAGCCCACATCATACTATTCATTGTTCCACTAGCACATGATAGTTGTCTTTTAGTATCATCATCATCAAATAGATCAATATCATTTCTTGGTTCACGACGAATCTTTCTATTGATTGGACGACGATCACGACGAAGTGAAGATAGAATATGAGATCCAAACTACAAATATATTATATGTTAAATATATCATTTATCTTCTTATAACTGTCTATTCACTTCATATAAATAGACAATAGATAAAAAGTGTGATGAAGAGTTTTTTCATCTTCTATCGCACAATATAGATAATAGATATTTGAATAGAGTACATACATTACGGAGTTTAGTAGTCTTATCAGGATCGGGAAGAGTCAATTGACCAAGATTAACTATGAAGATGTAATTGTTCAACGTCGCCGGATCGATTGATCCACTTGCGATAGCATTACTTAACTTTTGAAGCTGATAAGTCTCCATTACAATTGAAGTGAAGTTAGCATCAACATTAGCATTGATACTTTTAGGAAGTGACTGAATTTATTTTATATTCAAATGAATAAGAATATATGAATACTTGAGATAAGAATTCATTCCAATCAAGGAAAGGAGCAAATGAATTCAATGATGATACAGTATATGGATTGTATGATCGTTCATATTGACGACGAGTTGTATCATCTGTACTGTATTTAGTAGCTAGAGAATAATCAAGATCAACTATAGCAGTTGCATCTTTCTTAAATGAATAAGATTAAAGATTATGATGATGAAAGAACTAACGTAGGCTTGATTGATATCGAAGTCTTTAATATCCATAAGCTTAGCAGCCGAACGAAGAATATCAACTACTCCATCAATAGTTCTTTAATAATCAGAATAATAATATACAGTGATTGATGGATATGACTTACGCGTTGATGTTGTCATCAGTCCATATCTTAGCATACACTGTAGAGGAGAAGAAAGTTGCTGGTTGGTCAATAAGAAGAGAATATCCTCCGTTTGAATTATGAGGATTCTTCCAATTAGTATCAACTCCAATATCAACAAGCGATGTCACTCCTTGAGATCCAATTGAGTATCCTAAATATAATCAAAAACTATAAGTATATTATATATTATATCATACCCAGGAGAGTTGACAACTCTTTTGGTTTTATAACATTCTTAACTTCTTCGTTCTTGAAAAGAGCTGGAAATTTAGCTCCAGTTTTATCTCTCAAATCTTGGAATATCCTCTTTGATCTAGCATATACATCATCCTGAATTGGTATTCATATTTATATTAAATGACAAAGTAGACTAACATCAGTGTAGTCCTTCTTGACACAAGCATCATAGTAATACTTCATCTCTTTCATTGGTTCCGACTAGAATTACATTAGAATAAATGATATTTATGATAGATTAAATACCGCAGAATTGAAATATGAATCAGAATTGAGTAGTTTGAGTAGAGCATCATTATTACTATCATCAGATGCATCAAAACTCATCCCTTGTCCTTTAACTCCAGCTCCACAAGTAAATGAATAGAAATCATTACATGGATCCTTCGATGTATCCATCCAACTCCTATAAATCAATTATAATCCATCTATTCATTACTCCATTATATTCATACTTGAGTAGATTCGACATTGAATTATATGTTCCATATTTAGGATCCAGTGATTGAATTGGTTCAGGAGCTAAAAGAACTTGTGGAGTCGTTTCTGAAAATTGATTATTAACAGGTATTTTGTATACACCCATCAAGAATATTGATTATGTTAGCTACTGTACTCTGTCAATCATTTTCTCTTCTTATCTTTTCACTCCAATTTATGATTTTCTATATGACGTATAAGGATCACTGAGAAAGGAAGAACTAATCTATTGTAATCATTGAAACATTACGATCTGATAAGAAAATATGTATAGAGAATGAAAAGTTAAGAATGAAAGATGATAGATTAGTACATACTTGATAGATCATTTTGAGTGTCTTGAATGTCAAGAACGAAGATAAGTGAAGCAATTGATACTCCAAGTGTTCCAAGTATTACTACCAGTAATGTTATCTACAATGATCAAAGATTTCCATTTAGTTTTCTTGCCAATTTTGCACTATTAACAAAAATTTGAAAAAAAAAGATTATGTGAATATATAAAAGGTGAGAATATCTGATAAAATTCTCAAATATTAATAATTCAATACAAAATAATGTTCATTATAATTCTGATAACGAGAATAGCAAAATCGAATAATTCTTTGAGAAATTTTAGATGGACAGAAAATAAACTTAGACAACAACCGTATTCTACCGTATTACAATAGATTACTTATAATACCTGGAGTATTATCTTGACGACCTCTCCCATTGTAGATGAAGGAGATGGACTGATCTTATCTTCTCCATTCAATGCTTATTCCTCTTATCATTTATCACTTTCTTCTCACTCTTATTCAGACTTTCATTCAATCCCATGAATCATGTACAACATTGCAAACATCATAAGAATGACTTTATCTCACTTTATCATTACTTCATCATAGACAGATTATACATTCATGTATTCTACAATATCTTCAAAAAATATTAGGGTGTTCGGAAAGTCTTTGCACTTTTTGGGGGACTTGGCCCTCCATCTCCTCCAGTTGCTTGCAGAAGACATCAATGTGAATAGTCTGCCCCTCAGATAATAGTTCAAGCTGTACCCAACCAAGAGAGCAGAAGAAGAAAAAGAGCGACTTAATTTTTCCATTCGGATTGCGCGTCGGGACGGTTTTAGCATCCTTCCAAGCGGGCAGCCATTCCATCATTATATCAGAATTGCCCTACGACACCCACTTATCATCTTGGCAGACAATATATTTACATCATCCAATCAGTGAACCGAGAACGGCCGAGGTTTGAAGTGGAGATGTCGACTCTGTTTCTGGGGAGCAGAGCGGAAATGACACGGGGAAACACTTTAGGTGCCCTGGGGCGAAGAGAAGACCGAATGAGGATGCGATGGCGGATTAGTACAGTTTCCCCAACAAGATATTCCCCCAGAATAAGATTTACCCAAATATTTGATATTATATAGATAGATGACAGATATATATCAGATATACAGATACAGATATTGACGGATATTTGAATTTTGGGGGTTTCCCATATTTAGGGGAATTGCACGATGGGGAAAGTGTAATGTCCCTCGATGGCTGGTGGATCTTGGAGTGCTCCATGTATCTATAACTGGCTGACTTGTGACAGTGCGAAGAACCAGGTTTTCATTCGAACTGGGACGACGTTCTGGACTTTGTTTTTCAACCGAACAAAAATGGTTTTTCTTGAACTGGCAATACCAGGAGAAGACTGTTACACGACACTGCCCCCTAGGCTTCATTGAAAGGGAAAGTTGGTGGTTCGCTTCTAATGCAGTCCATAAAATATAGTCAAGGAAGGAGAGTTGGCAAATGACTTATCACATTTGCTGATCAATAGGCCCCCCATGTAGGAAAAATCTCTCGTCCGAGTAAGAGCGATCCAAAGTAAGTGTAGAAAAAAGTTCAAAGACTTTCCGAACACCCTAATAATTGGAAGGATAGAGTAAAGGATCCTAAATCAGTTGTACATAACAATAAACTTCAACTTATGACAATTTCATCATTTTGTAACATTGCCCTTTATCACCTAATCAGATATTGAATATGCTGTTTACTATTTCGTAGTGTGCTTATACTCAGAAGTAATACAACTTTCAATAAATCATTTTCTGAAATAATTTATTGATATTTTTTTATGAGTGACCATTCTGTACTCTTATTCACCACCTTATCGTCAATGATCATTATTCATTCTATTCGTTTTACAACTTACACTAGCAGAGCGAGATAAGTGTTTTTTAACGGTATTATCAAATGAAGTATAGTATCATCTAAAAAGATCAAATCATGCATATGTTTTTTTTAACCCTTAGATATTTTCCAGAGAAATATAACTGAGTATGACTAAGTGATGATACAATACATAATATTTTATCATCTGTCTATGTCCACTTACTTGTGCTTACCCCGTGCTTTTTTACATGGTTGTGCATGACACACTCATTGTCAGCATGAATGCGGATAAATTCAAAATTTTATATTTTACTGACAATGAGATTTTTTTTGAAAACTTGTGCTTCCAATGGAAATTTCTTTTCGAAACAATTACGACTAACTAATTTTAAAATAATAAATTGTCATAAAACTTTTCATAATAAAAGATATTTGAAAATACTTTCAATTTTTTGGAAGAAATAAAACTAATTTGTTGTGTGGTGGTGTACGCTTACAGTATGATTCCGTGCGCGAAGTGTATCAATCTGAAACGCACGGTGAACAAACACGTGTTTCCACTGCACTCGATTCATCTTCCGTTAAATGTTTCTTCCGTCGTTAAGCTATACTTTGTTCTTTGTTTAGTGTCAATCTAGCTTTTCTAGTCATTGGAAATTTATCATCGTTTGGAGGACTAATCGATTTCTTTGTTGTCATATTTTCTCACAACTCCATCCATGGCTTATCGTGGTATGAAAGGTGCTTCTACTTATTTTGAACTCCTCAATTGTTCTATAAATGTTATCGCATTAGATATTATCGTTCTTTTTTGCAGGTGTTCCTCAAGATGAGAGCAGTTACTTAGAACGGCACAATGATCATATGGTTGGAGAACTTGCTAGCAGGGTGTCTGCACTCAAAAATGTTGGCTTTTAATTCATTGACCATACTCAACTTTGTGTAACTAATTCTTTCTTTTTCCAGATCTCTATCTCTATAGGAAACGATGTACGAGAACAGAATCGATTACTTAATGAGGTTAATTATTTTGATTCTATGCCTATATTGATTTGAATATTCGGATATTTTTATATATTATTCATCCTCATTTGTTTACATCTTTTTTTCACTTTGAACTGTATATATTGTAGATGGATACCGATTTTGACTCTGGCAAATCTCTTCTGTCTTCTACGATGAAACGTCTTGGAATTGTAGCTAAAGCAGGAGGTAACCTATTTGATACAAGCTAACTGACATAACAGAGCCTTTGCACTAAATTAACTTGATTTTTTTTCTGGAAAGCTTCCATATTCTATGCCGCTGAAATTTTGAAATTGAATCTTTATCATCTAAGATCAAGTTTGAAATTTCAGCACTTGCGAGCACAGTAATTGAATATTTTCAATTTTTGTCTAGTGTATAAGGTTCTTTGTGACTATGTGTCTTATACATTAAATTAATTTGCAAGGAATTTAAATCAGTCATAAAAGTTTCGCGGTTTTAATGTTCAACGAATTACGGTGTTAACCTAATTTGAATTTTATTATTTGTTAAAATGCTATAACTACATAATTCAGGTAGCAATCTTCTCTGCTATCTCATTCTCTTCTCACTCTTTGTTTTCTTCGTTATATACTCACTGGCTCGATAGTCACTTAGTTTGAAATCAATCTTCTGTTATATTTATCACACTCCGTTTCCGATTTCTTTCCTTTCATATTTAGTGTGCTCATCATAATTATTCCCACTATCAATTTATAATTCACGGGTGAATAATTATAATAGATTGAATGAGTTGTGAATGAATATCCATACGTATTGTCTCTATATTATTCGATTATTCAATTGTAAATATATGTAGACACAAAGGAAACTGTGATAACGAAAAAAAACATCGTTGAATACATCGACTCGAGTACTATTTACATAAGAATATGGCCAATATTGATTGTTTAATAAATATTACAATGAAGATTTATTGAATGATCTCCAATATTAAAATGATGCGTAACATTTGATAAACCTTTCGATTGATCTTTTGGTGATCTTTACGAATTGTATTGAAAATACGAATGTAGAATATATTCGACTGCTGAGGGTCGTTTTTTTCTGTAGCGTCCAATTTGAATTTAAAAAATGCTATGGAATGGAATGACCGTGATCTGAACGGGTTGAAAATGAGGAAAGGGAATTTTCGAAAAATCGTTTTTCAATATTTTTCGAAAGAGTGTTCTGAATGAAAAGTCGTTCTAATGTATTACATGTTCGATGAAAGCGGCGTTAATGTGGTGTTAATTTCTTATAAAGGGAATTGGAAATTGTAAAAAGAGTGTTAATTTTGTCCACTTGTAAATAGCAGTGTAAAAAGCAAATATCTCGGTTCTCTGACTAGTTACTCAGGTAAATCGCTCGAATCTAATCGGGGCATTTTTTTAATCTAAAAAAAAAATCTAATCAGAGAATTATTTGAATCTAATCAGAACGTTTTTTGAATCTAATCAGAGAGATTTTTGAATCTAATTTAGCCCTAGTTTCTTCTAAAAATGCTCTAATTAGATTCAAAACGATTTGCCTGAGTAGAGACTTGAAACTTTTTTTTTGGGTTAGAAACCACAAAAGAAGCTTATAAACGAAGTTTCAAGTCTCTAACTTTACTAAGAACGGAGATACTTGCTTTTTACACGATTTTTTCCCTCAAAAAACTCGCACATGCATGCAAAAAGCAAATATCTCCATTGATAATAGAGCTAGAGACTTGAAACTTCGTTTATAAGCTTTTTTCGTTGTTTCTAACCTAAAAAAAACAAGTTTCAAGTCTCTAGTCAGGGAACCGAGATATTTGCTTTTTGCAATGCTATTTCCGGGAAATTAACACCACATTAATTTAAACAACTGTTGTGTGAAAATTTTTGTTGTTGTTTTCGAGTTGAAAATTAAACTTTTATTTCTTCTACATGCGTGAATTTATCAAAGGTTCAAAATGAAATACTTATTGTCAACTTACAAGGCAATGATCTGAAATTACCATTTGGTTGTGATTAAATCTGTTGAGAAAAATTGTTAAATGTTTAATGTTTATATTCTTCAAGAAAATAGAGAATTCGAATGTGTGCTAGATCATTACAATTGTCTCCTACCGTGCTAGATCATTACAATTGTCTCCTACCGTGCTAGATCATTACAATTGTCTCCTACCGTGCTAGATCATTACAATTGTCTCCTACCGTGCTAGATCATTACAATTGTCTCCTACCGTGCTAGATCATTACAATTGTCTCCTACCGTGCTAGATCATTACAATTGTCTCCTACCGTGCTAGATCATTACAATTGTCTCCTACCGTGCTAGATCATTACAATTGTCTCCTACCGTGCTAGATCATTACAATTGTCTCCTACCGTGCTAGATCATTACAATTGTCTCCTACCGTGCTAGATCATTACAATTGTCTCCTACCGTGCTAGATCATTACAATTGTCTCCTACCGTGCTAGATCATTACAATTGTCTCCTACCGTGCTAGATCATTACAATTGTCTCCTACCGTGCTAGATCATTACAATTGTCTCCTACCGTGCTAGATCATTACAATTGTCTCCTACCGTGCTAGATCATTACAATTGTCTCCTACCGTGCTAGATCATTACAATTGTCTCCTACCGTGCTAGATCATTACAATTGTCTTCTACCGTGCTAGATCATTACAATTGTCTCCTACCGTGCTAGATCATTACAATTGTCTCCTACCGTGCTAGATCATTACAATTGTCTCCTACCGTGCTAGATCATTACAATTGTCTCCTACCGTGCTAGATCATTACAATTGTCTCCTACCGTGCTAGATCATTACAATTGTCTCCTACCGTGCTAGATCATTACAATTGTCTCCTACCGTGCTAGATCATTACAATTGTCTCCTACCGTTTCTACGAACCATGTAGGTAATAATGTGTTCGAACAGTTTTTCAACGGATTAGACTTCGCAAACTACACGTGAAATAAATTTCTGAAAAAAATATTTGGCGGCTTTTCTCAACGGATTCTGAGTCAGAATTCCATTCTGGTTCGAATGGCATACGCTACAATCCATGACTCCACGATAATTTATGATAATAGCCTTGTATGTTAAAAGCAATAACACGGATCCCCTGTAAAAGTGTTTGAAAATAAAAACCTTTTTGCACAGAAAAAAATAAT
This sequence comes from Parapristionchus giblindavisi, assembly GCA_943737045.1. NCBI lineage: Eukaryota > Metazoa > Nematoda > Chromadorea > Rhabditida > Diplogasteridae > Parapristionchus > Parapristionchus giblindavisi. The sequence continues at coordinate 69,024 of CALSFV010000136.1, read as the reverse complement.
TTTCCTCTTTTTTTATATATTGTTGTTAGACTGGCCTAACTGAGTGCGAAAACAACATTTTGAAATTTTGTTTTTCGTAATTTGCATAATTATGCAATTTTTTTACCATCAACTTCAAATGAGTGTAACTCGCTTCGTTTTTGAGCAACCGTGTAAATTTTTTTCATTCGGTTCCTAATGACCTCCTCTACAAATAACTCAAATTAGGATATGGTCGGAAATGTTGTTCTTCATGTGTTATTGTTTGAAAACTGTTTTTTTTTGCATACAAAATGCAAAAATGTGATTTGAGAGAAAAAATATGTGATTTGAGAGAAAATTGCACCAAGTCCAGGAGGATGATATACAGTATCCCTATTGGGCGGACTGAGTTTTGTTAAATGATATATCAGGATACCCCAATTCGAGGACGGGGAATCCGAATCTGCAGTAAAACTTTTATCCTTTGGAGAAAATTTTCGAGAAACATCGCATTTTGTATGCAAAAAAAAAACAGTTTTCATACAATAACACATGAAGAACAACATTTCCGACCATATCCTTAGTTGAGTTATTTGTAGAGGAGGTCATTAGGAACCGAATGAAAAAAAATTTACACGGTTGCTCAAAAACGAAGCGAGTTACACTCATTTGAAGTTGATGGTAAAAAAATTGCATAATTATGCAAATTACGAAAAACAAAATTTCAAAATGTTGTTTTCGCACTCAGTTAGGCCAGTCTAACAACAATATATAAAAAAGAGGAAAATTTTTTTTCTGTGCAATGGCTTCATACACTTTTACAGGAGATCCGTGATATGAAATTGAAGTCTCTAGATAAAAGCACGGCCGCTCAATGATAGTAACTAAGAAGCTCTTGCCGGAAAAAGAAAGTATCGCAAACTGAGTGATGATAAGCACTAAAACATCTAGGTTCTCCCAGCGCGAAAGTTGACTACGGTGTATCTGGGAGCTCGCTTCTGACCAGACCTATCATCGAGTTTTACGATTCGCGAAACATGCCGATATGGCTTAGTGGGTAGAGCTTTTGTGTATCTATCCGAACCTCGTAGGTTCAAATCCCGCCCAGTGCAAATCAACTTTGCCGATTTTTCGTAATGCAAGAGGCTTCAAGCCAAAGTTAAATGTAGGGATTTCTCTTCATTGAACCGCCGTGAAAAGAACGAAGAGATAGTATCCATGGTGATAGGGAAGATATGACATAGATAGGGATGAGATATAACAGATTACTCAATACTATTCATGTCACTTCCACAATCACAAATATCATCACTTACTGCCTTTCTATGTGCATGTTGTCCTGAATATGACGATGATATTGATATGCCCCCTCCACCTGATCCTCCAACTCCTCCTTTTCCATTTACTGTAAGTATTTATCTATTTATTTACTATAAATCATTCTATAAATTAAAAGGGATATGAATCTCGTTCACCTTCACCTCCATCTACTGGAATGACTTCTATTTCTCCTATATTTCTTGTACCTCCACCACGTTTACGGTTATTTTTCTTATTAGATTCATTAATAAAATATAATTATATCAGAGGTGGTCAAGGAATGCGTTCATTAACTCGAGATATCATTGTTCTCCCATCACCTTCATCATCTAATCCATTAACTCGTGGGTTATCTGTATTTGTAGTATCAGATGGAATGTTAACTGAAGTAGTTCGTCCTCCACCTCCACCTCCTCATCCATCTTCATCTATATTACATTCAAATCGTAGTCATAATCATCTTAGTCCTATAATTCGTAATGAACCAACAATATCATATAGTCCACCTCCACCATATTCATCAGAAGGTACCCGTGATACATCAACACCACCATCATTACCTCCATATCCTATTCCTCAATATCCAGGTAGAGGTGAAGGTACTCATTCAGCTCCACCAATCAGACGTCATTCTTTTAATATACCATAATCTATATCAATTATTATATTGTACACTTATTTCATTATGTGTCATGATATATGTCTTTTCTATCTTCACTCATCTCTACACAACATACGTTTATGTGTCTCTACATCTCTTACATTCTCTTCTCTCACGTCATAATCACATCATATTCATCCACTATTTACTTAATGAACATATTAATAAATTTATTGTATACGAAATGGATAAGGCTGAAATGTTCCTTTATAAAACGATATCAGAACGATACTTAAAAGTAGTACATCATACAATATTCATTACATAAATAATTGACATATCAAGATCGAATTTTCCCTTTTCAATTATTAGATTTGATATGATCGGTAGAAAGATTATTAAAGATCTTCTTCTTCTTCTCAGGAATTGTTTCAGGGAGTGGAAGTCCTTTTGTCTCAGGTAGAAAAATAAGGAATGATATACAATCAATTAATGCTAATAAACTGAGAATTGCATATGGCATCCATTTGAAAGGAAGCTGAAGAAATGAATTGGTTGAAATACTATATGATATTGTACTTACAAAGAAGATATTAGGAGCTAATACACTTCCAAGACGAGAAAATGTTGTTTTGAATGACATTGCAGAATTACGAATTACTGTAGGAAAATATTCCATTGACGTCATTCCTTTTGAGATAAATGTCTCAATGTTCATTGTGATATATAATGAATGAATGTATAGAGAATACCTGTGAACAGAACGAAGCAGACATCAAAGTTGAGATTCTCACTATCTCTCCCATACTTTCACTATTATCTAATAATACATAAATATTATCTAACCTTTAACATTTACTCACTTGATAGATGAGCAAAAGTCATCAAAAGAAGCCCAAAAGCAACAACTGATTGAGAAATCGTATGGAATAGCTTACGACCAGCCCATTTAAAATTGAAATCCATTACCTGTAATTAATCTTTGATCTCAACTATTTGATGATGATATCTCTCACTCCAGATATGATATTTAGTGACCATCTTATTAAACCGAGATATACTGAATTCAAGAATAATGAACCAGATAAGGTTTCCAAATTGAACATAAGACCATAACTGATCATAGATGTGACCAATCTTAATGAATATATGACATAATGATGATTTGATGATAACATACACTCCAATACTAAGTACCATTGTAGATATTGCCATATTCTTATGACGAAACAAATGAGTTATATTATATCTCTTTGCTTTTCTATCACGTGCTATCATTTTCTGAATGAATACAATTATAATACTAATATAGTGAAGTATCATAAAATATAATTATAATACTTCATATTCAGCATCTAACATCTTCTTCATATCTTCTTTCTTTGAATCACTTACACCATCAATCTCCTCAAATCTTTATACTTTAATATAATGTATCGACTATTGTAGTCACCTGCATTCTTTCTAATATAACACGTGCTTCCTCGATTTTTCCTCTTTGAATTAACCATCGAGGAGATTCATAAATGAACCTATTAATACATTCTATATAGATATTACAGATATGAAGAAGATATACCAGAAGATTGGGAAAGCAGGTAAAGAAATAGCAGCTAGAACACGTTGGAATGTTCTCCAATCTCCTGATAAATATGCTAGTCCTGTTACTATTATATAGTTTGGTGACCTGTAATTCAAATCTATAGATATATGATACAATGCATGAAGATACCATGCAATTATACTTGATACAATGAATCGATGTCGACGGGGAAGATGTTCCATCTTATATACTGCATAGACACTGATAATAATGATTAAGTATAATGAATATAGATTATATGAATGGAATGAATATACACTAAAGCTCCTCCATTGAAGAAAGCAAGAATTGCCCGAACTATATTGAATTCTAATAGATTATTCACATAAGAATTAACAATCGATAAAAATACAGTAGCAGTGAATGTTATGATCAATGCCTGATTGTGAAACGTCGTCTTCATATACACCATGGGCTACACAACATACAGTTCGACGTCCTTTAACATCAGCAAAGAAACCCCAGAAAAGAGCACCGAAGAGAACTCCAGTCATTTGAATTGATATAGTTCCTTTCACTAGAGCTGTCTCTTTGCAAAAATATTCAAACTGAACATAATCATATATCAATTATGTACTTATTTTGTGACCATACTTCAACATTAAGTGAATAAAATTCATAATCCGGATTAAGAATACACGAATGATTAGATATATCAAATCCTTCTACTTTACATATATCAGTGATATTATAATCTTCTCCTATACATGAAACAACCTTTGGTGCAGCACCTACAAGGGAAATATATCAATCTTCTCATTATCTCTTTAAAACCTGTACAAAGTACTCATAAATCATTGATAAATGGTATGAATATATTACAATGAATGAATGAGAGAATGATTGTGCGATGAATGAATACATTTATAATCTACATAATCCATTATGATATTCATGAAATAATCTCTCCCATTCACTACACAAATGGAATAGTTTAGTCATGTTAAGTCATACATTTCGGTTATTCATTCAATATCTCTAGATCTAGAAATTAATCGGCTTTTCTTATTATATTTTTATTTACATATGTATAAGATCAATTGTTTTTCATTCATACCTGCATATACTAAATATACCATATTTCCAGCTGATCCAAGTAGAATGAATTCTGACAAAAGAAGAATTCTTGAACAATACCATGATAAACGAAGAAACGAATCAACTGTTTTCTTCTCTTCAACTATAACTTCTTCTATTGAAGGTATTGAAGCAGCACCATCCTGATATTATGTACAAGTAAGATATATATGAATAGATTAAAGAATACTTACAGAGGTAGTATTAGTAGTATTAGTATGAAGTAAAGGTAAAGTAGGAGATAGAGACATAGAGATAGTTTATCTCTATCAATACTTACACAGCAATGAGGTGTTATCATTTTCATGATATAGAAGTGGGTGGAGTTTATTTGATATGAATTATGATATTATTGATAGAGATGATGAGGAAGTTGTGATATTGAACGACAATGATAGCTACAACGATCATTCATATACAGTGGTGGCCAGAAGGATATCATATTTTGGTTTTTTGAGCATAACTTTTCTTGTAGTTGACCGATCACCTTGAAATTTTTATATACTGTGCTGAAACATGTTTCACAATGTATACCTTGACATGGAGCCGGTTTTTCAATTTTAACGGCTTCCAGGCTACAGTATCCCAAAATGACCGTGTCAGCTCATTTTGAGGAAGATACTTCTCCTCTAATTTTTAAATGTATTCCTGTTTTTTTTCGTTTTTTTTTCAAGAATATATTTTAAAAATCAAATAGTCAAATTTATTAAAAATATTCAACATGTTAACTAAAAAAATAATTGATTAAATGACTGACAAAGTGGATAGCTCACGTGGGTGATGTCTGGGCAACAATTCCGGTTCAAATCGATTATTAAACAGTTTAACTCAACAAATATAAATTTAGTTCTTAGTTTCCGTGCTTCTGACTAATCTAGCAACGTGCGGCAAGGAGGAGCGTACGATAGCCGCTGTAATCATGATTTCATTAATTCGCTGCAGTGGACATAGTCTGTGTTCCTATGCACCATGACGCTTCTACCGCCGTGATTCACCGTGGCGACAAGCTTCTGGCCATCATCTCGAGTCCCGACAGGTCTACGAACGTAGACCCGGCCGTGCGAGGCCAAGAGATTGAACTTGGACTCGTCCGACCAGACGACCTTTCCCTAGTCTGCGACTGTCTATTTGAAATGAGCCTTTAGCCACTTCAGACAATTATCTCCGTTCTTAGAAGATATTATGGGCTTCGTACTAAGAATTCTAGCGTGAAACCAGAGTGTTTGGGTTGTCTACGGATGGTGTGAGTCGATGGAGGGGTGACACCGTATAGTGTCATTTCTTGCTGGTTGATTACGAAGTTCGCCCTCGGGATCTCGCGCGATATGCTGATAATAGCCCTGTCATCAAGGTGCTAGGTGATAGGTAAAATACCAGGCAGTGGAGTTTGAAGGTTTTTTACGGATTTGGGGAACTTATCAATGATACAGGAGATCGTTGACTGGTTTACACCATGCTGGACAGGAGGTTCGGATTGCTTCAGACCATTCATAACGCCGCGGAAGATCAAGCGCAGGGCATTGGGGGATAGATATCACACACCTTTCGGTTTTGCTATAATCAAAAAACAACAATACAAGAAAATACATTTAAAAATCATAAGAATAAAAGCAAAAATGATGAAAACATGTTAACCTTTTGAAATTCTCAATATACCTACGATATGAATATTAATTTCCAATAAATGCAAACAGTATCGATAAATGACTATAGTAGCATGTGTAAATACTTTTTAAACGGTGAAAAAAATTGTTTAAAACAACGAAAATACGTCGCAACTTCAATCACTCAAAATGAGGCATGTGGTCATTTTGGGATACTGTAGCCTGGAAGCCGTTAAAATTGAAAAACCGGCTCCATGCCGTGGTATACATTGTGAAACATGTTTGAGCACACTATATAAAAATTTCAAGGTGATCGGTCAACTACAAGAAAAGTTATGCTCAAAAAACCAAAATATGATATCCTTCTGGCCACCACTGTATATGACAAGAAAGATGAAATAACAACGACCAATAAAGAATTTTTTGTTGCTTATTAGTATTATACTTTAAACAATATATTAGTTATATTCATATATCGTGCCATAATTTCAAATTCTTATCTTATATGAGATGAGTGGAATTCCATTATGAACTTCATTTTCTACAATTGATATTTCTCTCTAATGGTCATCCATGTCTACTACTCATTTCATTGTATGACTCTAATGGTCAACCATGTCTACTACTCATTTCATTGTATGACTCTAATGGTCAACCATGTCTACTACTCATTTCATTGTATGACTCTAATGGTCAACCATGTCTACTACTCATTTCATTGTATGACTCTAATGGTCAACCATGTCTACTACTCATTTCATTGTATGACTCTAATGGTCAACCATGTCTACTACTCATTTCATTGTATGACTCTAATGGTCAACCATGTCTACTACTCATTTCATTGTATGACTCTAATGGTCAACCATGTCTACTACTCATTTCATTGTATGACTCTAATGGTCATCCATGTCTACTACTCATTTCATTGTATGACTCTAATGGTCAACCATGTCTACTACTCATTTCATTGTATGACTCTAATGGTCAACCATGTCTACTACTCATTTCATTGTATGACTCTAATGGTCAACCATGTCTACTACTCATTTCATTGTATGACTCTAATGGTCATCCATGTCTACTACTCATTTCATTGTATGACTCTAATGGTCAACCATGTCTACTACTCATTTCATTGTATGACTCTAATGGTCAACCATGTCTACTACTCATTTCATTGTATGACTCTAATGGTCAACCATGTCTACTACTCATTTCATTGTATGACTCTAATGGTCATCCATGTCTACTACTCATTTCATTGTATGACTCTAATGGTCAACCATGTCTACTACTCATTTCATTGTATGACTCTAATGGTCAACCATGTCTACTACTCATTTCATTGTATGACTACTACCAAACTTGACACTTTATGACTTTGTTCTTCTAGTTTGAAAACTGTTCTTTTGGCTGATTGTATTTATCGAAGAACTGAGATCTCATTTGGTAATTGTACTATATAATCTACTCATCCTTCACTAATAAAATTCTGATGGTTAAGGAATATACATTTGAATGCCGTGAAAAAGTCGAATGTAGGCGTTTCTTATGATTTAGTTCAACCCAATTTTTACGATCTTTCAGAGCCTATACCATATGGTAGTGTACCAACATAGAACAGAATACCCTAGTGAGAATGGGAGCCCATTTGGCCCATCGATTTTTACGCTTTGAATAATGAATAGCAACTCTTCAAATTGTATCAAATTGTATTGTTTTACGGTAAAAAAACTTTTACCCCAGTGGCCGTATGCAAGAACCGTTTTCCGGGAAAACGTGACGTCATTAGCGTAGGCGGAGGCGTTTTCCAAAAATCCTCCGCCTACGCTAATGACGTCACATTTTCCCGGAAAACGGTTTTCCCGTTGTTCTTGCATACGGCCACAGATTTGACCGAATTTATCAAGGAAAGTTAGGAATTTTATAAATTACGTAGCCTGAGAAAAAATATTGAAAATTATAATTTTTATCAATTTTTGGAAAATGCCGCGCGAAAATTTTAACTAACTCGCGCACCCTCGGCAAATTCCATCGCAAAGTGAAATATTTCCAGCATTTATTTTTATTAGCGCAATTGAGTTGACAAGCTTTTAAAAAATCAAAACTTTCCGAAAAATTCGGTCAAATCTGGAGCAAAACAACGTAAACTATTTGAACGGCTTATAGTCATTATTCAAAGCGTAAAAAATCGAGGGGCCAAAAGGGCGCCTCGATTCACCCGGGGCGCACATTTTCACTGGGGGATTCTGCTGTACTGTATACCATGTTAGTTAAATTGCAAGAGAAATTGAACTATTGAACCGAGATCTACTTACAATTAGTATTGCTACATTCGGTCAGGTACTAATTTCTTTGCCTTTGATTTTACTAGTATGAGATATAACAATAATGGTCAGCTTAATAAATAAGGTCAATGTAGAAAACGCGCATACAACCCATAATGTTGAATTTCCCTGAATCGTTCACAGTGTCATTTCAAAAATATGAAATGATATATAAATAGAATAATATATAAAAATGAGTAGAGTGCAAAAGGGAAGAATATATTAGTGGAAGAAAGGTGTTTCTTGTGTTCTCCTGAAGTGATTCTTACTAAGATAAGAAGAAGAGAAAACCGCCCCTTAAGGACAATTAAGAACTATCTCTTCTTAGTCATCTTTGTTTGTTTTCAAGACTAGATCATCGTGTTTGGAGATCAGATTCAATAGATAGAACATAGATATAGATTGATGAGGGGATAGATAGATCAACATCAACGAACTCTCTTCATTTATTCATATCATGCGGTATTACTGAATATGATATGATCTGTGTTAACACTTTATCGTTTTAATACCTCATACAGCACAGAAATAAAAAGTATTGAACAGACTACAACAAGTTCTAATATATTCGTTCAAACGTTTTACTCAGTTAAAAAAATTTTTTTTCTTGTTTTCCCCTCTTGCCACACCTCGTAGGTTCGATTCCTAATCAACTTTGCCAATTTTTCTTATTGTTTCAATCTATTTTATATCCTTTACCTGTAAGGGAATAATTCCCATGGGGTCCTTAGCCAGGGAATTATTCCCTTACATATAAGGGATTTTTCTGTGAGTGTAGCTAGATAGATTTTGTTAAATGAATAATTAATATATGATAAATCACTATAATTGTGCAAACAAAAAAGGTTAGAATGAATTGAATTCATATGAGAAATTGTCGATGACAACAATTATAATTGTGAATAGAATTAAGACGAGATGAAGAATTGAACATGATACATTTATAACAAAATAATGAGTATTTTAAAGATTATCATCTTTTTTAAAAAATTTTATAATGGAATTTCATTACATGGGATCAGTATTTTGCTGTTGGAACACTTAGAGATTATGATATGAAGTTTAGTCAATTAATATCTCGTATCACTTCTTCACATATTTAAAAATTACTTATGTTAACTGAATAATATTTCATGGAATTCGATAGTTACAAACCATCAATTGTGTTTTCCATATGTCTAATTTCGAATAAAAAATAAGGAAATATTTTCAAAAGTTGACAGATATACATAGGAGTTTGCTGAAAATACACACAATTTAAAAATATATGATAAATATTTTATATTATATAGAATTAATATATACTTTACTCACATCTCCTCCTTAGTCCAATGGAAGAAAAAAAGCAGATTTTTAATATTATTTTGAATATAATTCTGATAGAAATATATGATAAAGTTGAATATTTGAAAGAAGTCATGTGTCTTCCCTTTTCCATTACCCTTGTAGAGCAACCTGATACTTCCATTAAGAAATATCCCTTTTTCTTCCAATGAATAATGAATGAAACATTTAACAGAAATAAATAATGTCTATAGTACTCTGTAGATTTGTAACAACGATGTATTCAATAATGAATAGACCAGTAATCAATAACATAGACTATACTTCTATAGATCAAGAATCAAAGGGAAACAAATAATATGAGACTGTAAATAGATAAAGATATCTTATAGGAGCAAAATATATTGATTGAAAGTAAAACGGAGGATTAAAGATAGGAGAAAGAATGAATTACTGAGATGAAAATGGTATGAGAATATATTAAATAAAAGAATGAGAAATCTCATCGGATTGGAAAATAAATGAATGTTTACAATGATGGAAAAGGGAGTATTATGGGATAATAATAATGAGTTAAATAAATAACAAAGGAAAGATCATGAGAAGGATTACAATAAATAGATTGAAAATGTAATAATTAAAAGAAAGAACAATATATCGGCAAGTAAAATTGACAAAGGATTCATGAGAGGTAGATAATAAAACTAATTGGAATAAATCTTACAAAGAATAAAAGAAGAAAAGTGATTAATATACTATGATGGGTTATTGTAGACATTAATCATGACCATGATGTTGGTCCATCAATTGGTTCAGGTAATCGTTGTAAAAGCTGAAGAATGAATGAATATATTGATTTAACAATGAATACTATACTTACCATATCAATCTTTGACATTGGATTAGTTAATTGTATCTCTAACCATACAGGAGTCTCTAATACTGTTCTTCTATGATATGCTTCACCCCATCCTTTAACCATCGATACTCGAAGTGATGCTATATGCTATATAATGAATAAATATAGTAGATAGATAGTCAATGAATGAATGAATACCTGCATACGATAGACTGAATCGAATCCTTTCTCATATGATTGTTGGCATAATAGATTGAAGAAGGCTTCATCAAATACATGAATTTGTTCATCTTAAATGTACAATATTATAATCATGTACTAATAGTTGGATAATAATTGTACCAAAGATAATCATTTAAAGAAAAACAATAAATAGAAAATGGTCGCATTAAAAGCATATTTTACCCATTTCCGTTTGATATACTCCATTAATTCATTTAATTAAAGTTATTTTATCCAAATGGTTAAAATAAACAATTTAAATATTGTTCAAGATATAACCTTTAGTGATTCTAACAACCGTATCAAGTTCTTCTCCTTTCATTGCATTATATATCGGAGATTGTACAAATAAAGGAGATTCACTCTCACAAATCAATGTTACATGTCCATTATGAAAGGCTTCTAGACGAAGACCTCGACCTATTCAATCAATATCATATATAGTATATACATGCATTTCACATATAAATATACATACCAACTTGTTTCCGCACAGCCACAGTTTGATTATCTCGATTCACATTTTCAATCACACCAAATGAGAATCTTAAATTAAATATATTACTATGTGATTGACAGAGATGAAGATGGATATTGATATAGTAACCTCTCTTTATCTTCAGAAGTAGTATAACCATCAACAAATACAACTCTATCTTTTGATCGACCATGCCATGAATCTCCCAACTATAAATATAAGGAATATATGAATATGAATACTCAGTCCAAATGAATACCTTAATAGACTTCTCAAAGTATAGAATACGTATCCAATATTCATTATCTAGAAGACTAGGATATCTCTCACCTCCAGGAATCTTCTTATCACATCTTGGAACTATAATACAAATATATTTGTTATATTAATACTTTGATTACTGTATTGAGTAACATACATGGGCGGGCATTGCCGCTGGAAATAAAAATCGGAGGGTCGGACGCAAAAATCGGGAGGTCGGAAGCAAAAAAATGGAGCATTTATACATCATTTTGAGAGATTTTTTTTGTGGAAAATCGGGAAGTCGGGAGCCAAAAATCTGGGGTGTATTGTCGCTAGCGGCAGTGGTGCCCACGTATGTTGAATAATCAATCGATTACATTGATTACAGTATCTATAACTTTGAGTATACCTCTTCTATGAATAGCACCTCTAGGTATATAATCAACAGCATCATAATTAGCTTCAATATAATTCTTATCAATCAATTCATTATCATATTCATTTATAGCTTCTTTCCATGATACATCAGATGGATATGTCTACATTAATTCATATACATATAATGATATAAAATAAATATGAAATACCTCAATAGTATGAGTCTTTATTTTACATTTGGCGTCGTCACTAGTCAATCTATTTGGAGCTACAGACAATTCAGCACTCGATGCTCCTCCAGATAGCTAAATATATCATCCATATCATTATACTACTTACTACTAAATGAATAAATGCTCAGAAACAAAGACATTTCTCGCAACATCTTTACAGTAAAACATAATGTATAAGAGAGGGCTTACAACATTTTCTTTGAGTTGTTCAAATACTAATGAATAATCAATATCATCACTCCACATTGTATATGGATCAACTGTTGTATACTGAAAGAAAAAAATCTAATAGAAATAACAATTGACATCTTAAGAAGAAAATATAGAAATAATTGTTAATTTAGAATATATAATATAAAAGCAATAGTAACCTCTAATCCAGGTGGAACATCAACTAAATCATCATACATTGGAGTCCATTTTGATCCATTTGTTGATGCTGATTTTATTATCATTCCATTCACATCAATACAACTATATTTCTCTTCACTTTTATATATAAATTTGACTGTATTTTCTAATTCAGGTGATGATGATTCCCTTTCTTCATCTTCATCGAATTCTACTTTTATATTGAATGATGAATCAATAGATTCATTCTTCACATTCATTGATTCTTCATTTGATTCATTAGGAGTACTAGATATAACATAAGAAGGAGGAGCATATTGGGGATGATAATATGGTGATGATTGGACACGTTCAACATATTCAATCATTTCTTTCTCCTAAATATCAAAGATCAAAGATCATCTGTCTTCACATCGATATATAATAGTTAAGGTTTGAATTTACAATGTATAAAATAAGATATAATATAATAAATCAATTTAAATATTGTAGATAAAATGAATACTAACCTTTTCCAGATTGAATAATCTTTGTCGTTCCATATGTCTCTGATACTGTATCATCTCAGCTGATTGAGATGATGAAGTATTGATTGATGTATCAATAGATGGAGGATATGATGAATGAATGAATGGATTAGATGAATGATCAATAGATGAAGATGGAGTTAAAGGAGCTCCTCCCATCATATATGAAGATGATTGTTCATTTGAATGATGACTAACTACTGATGATTGTTCTACCATATATGGTGATGGACCATGATTATCTATAATCATATCTATTCTATACTATGTTAATATGCATATCGTACCTTGAACACTTTGAGGATAATGGTTAATTGAAGGAGGAGAACATATTGTAACACGACTGAAATATTTATATAGATATATCTATTACACTGACTCTATTCATTCATTCCTTTAAGTACATAATCCCTTTAGTTTCAACTCTTTAAATATCATAACCAATCAAGATAGAAATAGATATTGAATGATATACCCTTGAGTAGATCAAAAGATCAAATAGAATATAGAGTATAGACTGAGTCTGTCTATATCTCAAGTGACCTCCTCCCTCTGTCTACTCTTCTGTCTGTCTATGTCTACAAACAATGAAGGTCTATGTAACTGTAGGAGGAGTAATAGAAATAAGATAAAGCAGACATCATAACAAGGATAAATAAATCATTCAAACAATATCCTATAATACATCATAAAGAGAAAGAGATAAGTATAAGATAGATCGATAGTACATATATGACAATAGTAGTGATATCATTATTGTATATACAGTACTAAACTCACTCATTACTATAATCAAAGTAATCACTATCTAATCCCATTGCTTTCCACCATACATCCATATTCATATTGATTGAGGAGATGAATCAATCATCCAATTCATTCATTTGAAATATACAACATGAGAAGAATGAAGTAGAAGTTGGTGAATATTTCATAGAGATGATAGAAATGAAGAATAGATGAAAGAAGACAAGAAGATACTCAGAGATACTAAGGAGCAGATGAAATAGGGAGAGGGAGAGGGGAGAGGGAGAGGATAGGGTGGTATAAGAAGTAGATGGGAAGAGGTAGGGGAGAGTAATATATAGACAAACTTTGTGGAAAGGAGAGGAATATAATGAATTTAATTGTCTAATAGAATGGATCTATCATAAGATTCAATAAATAATTAACAATATCCATGTCATCATTAAGTAATTGGAATACTATTCCTCCCTCATACAGTATCGGCGTAAAGTCATGGGACGCTTTTTAATTTTTTTATAACTTTTGATCCAGGAAAGCAATCAAGCTGATCTTTTGAGTCAATGTAGAGAATTTATCAAGAAATATTATCATGATGTGTTGGTATAATTAACTTAGTTATTTTTTACGTAGTGATGACGCTACCGAAGTACACTTTTTTTGAAAATTCCCTTTTCTTTAGTGGAAAGCCCTGTTCTTCGGGAACACTGTGAGAGTGGAGACCCCCACTAGGGCTGTACAGTCAAACAATCCGGAATGGCTCCGACTCCGATTTCAAGCTGTGGCAGGGTTGCAACTTTGGCCACCAAAATTTATAACTCGGCTTCTAGATGTGATAACGACCTGTTCTAAGCGTCAAAATGATGCTAGTGGCGAGTGATCTTTATCCCCGGAATATAGTAGTCATAGCTCGTCATTAGCCCTCAGGGCTTAAAAAAATTTTTTGTTGGAAGGACTGATTTTGAGACCCTACAGTTCAGAGGGCAGGTCTTCTAAAATTATGGTTTCAGCGCATGTAGCTTTGCAATGTATCATATTTTTATTTCCCTTATTTTGGTTTGGTTCCGATTCCTTTCAGACCCGTAGCCAAAGTTATGCTGAGGTCTACTCGGTTTCAGCGATCAAAGATCAAAATACTAAGATCAAAGTTCAGCAATAGTATAAAAACTTTCGTGAACATCTCTAACATGCATATGTGCTTTGAAAATAAAAGATTTCATCAATAGAGGACCGGGAACGAGAGAAGTGAGAGAGAAAGCACAAGAGTGCGCACCGAGTACACCTCTGCATAACTTTGGCTACGGGACTGAAAGGAATCGGAACCAAACCAAAATAAGGGAAATAAATATATGATACATTGCAAAGCTACATGCGCTGAAACCATAATTTTAGAAGACCTGCCCTCTGAACTGTAGGGTCTCAAAATCAGTCCTTCCAACAAAAAAAAATTTTAAGCCCTGAGGGCTAATGACGAGCTATGACTACTATATTCCGGACAGAAACATCACTCGCCACTAGCATCATTTTGGCGCTTAGAACGGCTCATTATCACATCTAGAAGCCGAGTTATAAATTTTGGAGGTCAAAGTTGTAACGCTGCCACAGCTTGAAATCGGAGTCGGAGCCATTCCGGATTGTTTGACTGTACAGCCCTAGTGGGGGTCTCCACTCTCACAGTGTTCCCGAAGAACAGGGCTTTTCACTAAAGAAATGGGAATTTTCAAAAAAGTGTACTTCGGTAGCGTCATCACTACGCAAAAATTAACTAAGTTAATTACACCAACACATCATGGTAATATTCCTTTATAAATTCTCTACATTGATTCAAAAGATCAGCTTGATTGCTTTCCCGGATCAAAAGTTATAAAAAAATTAAAAAGCGTCCCATGACTTTACGCCGATACTGTATATCTATCTTATTGTTGATCCTTGATCAATATCTATCACTTCTTCTATTATATTCACTATAACCAAAGATCAAAGATCGATTAATAGATCAATGACTCAAATGTGTACAAGTGTATTTGTAGTAGATTATGTATAAGATAGATCTGGATAGACTATATGTCTGGCAGATGTAGACATATGATATGAAAAAAAACGTGTCCGTATCCGACGGACCGCCAAATTGCGGCCGCAAAATGGCGGTCCGTCGGATAGTTATCCGACGGATGGCCATTTTGCGGAATTAGTATTATTTCTTATTTTGCTATTTAAACAAACAAATGCAGACACGGAAACATAGAGGACGAGTTTAGCTCGCGTTGCGGTCGCGTCGCGAAAAGTTGGCTAATTGCCAAATATTGGTGCGTGTTGAGTCCTACCACGAAAACCCTTTAGATTATGCTAAAGTATATGGAATAATTTTTCACTTTCGTGGCCGGCCCTTGTCATACTCGGAAAATGTCATACGGTATGGTGTTCATTCGTGTTCATTGTGTCTCGTAGCGATTGTTAGCATACTGTTAATTATTTTCGGAAAGTTTGCACTCGTCCTCTCGGGCTGTTTTAGGTGTCCGTGGCAGACTCTTTGATAGGCTAATTAAATGGATCAATAGAGTAGTGCGGATACTAAGCCTAAGCAAACCTTAACTAAAGGAACTCTGCTGATTGTTAATAGTAACTGAATCGATAGGCTAATTAAATGGGTCAGTAGAGTAGTGCGGATACTAAGCCTAAGCAAACCTTAACTAAAGGAACTCTGCTGAGTGCGAATAGTAACTGAATCGATATAATGTTTTTTTCGAATGTTAAAGCTCTGAAACGATGATAAAACAACGAAAATGAAGTTGAGGCATTTTGTAAAAATTAGCAAAAGAATAAAGACAGAGATGGGATTTGAACCAGGGGGTGTAGGAACGGTAGTCTGATGCGCTCCCGGTTGAGCCGTCTAGGCAGCTGCACACTCTAAGTTGCATCTCGTAGGGTATTTTGGCGGTGCGCGTGTGTCGCCGCAAAATGGCGGTCCGTCGGATAACTATCCGACGGACCGCCATTTTGCGGCCGCAATTTGGCGGTCCGTCCGTTACGGACACCTCATATAGAGATCATAGGTCGAAAAGTATGTCCCAAGGTACATAGCCTGACCGCATTTTGAGCTAAAATTTCCAAAAGAATCGTAAAACCTGACCGCATTTTAAGCCAAAATTTCACAAAAATCGAAAAACCTGACCGCATTTTGAGCAAAATTTGCCAAAACTCGAAAAGCCTGACCGCATTTTGAAAACCGATAACCTAGCTATTCGACCAATGATAGAGATTGTATATCAATAGAATACAAATAAGGACGAACACTCTTTCTATGAGGTTCATCCATACACTTCTCACTTTTATACCCATTTTAAGATTTTTGTTGAAAAGACAATAGCCATCCTTCCAATATATTATCATTGCACATCGATAGTATCTTGCCAACAACTGAACGACATATTCATACAGTGTCTCAACATCTTGCCAACAACTGAACGACATATTCATATAGTGTCTCAACATCTTGCCAACAACTGAACGACATATTCATACAGTGTCTCAACATCTCTTGGGACCAGAGATGTTCGTTAATGAAAATTTTCGTTAATTCGTTAATTCGTTAAATTAACGAAAAATAAGTCGTTAATTTTCGTTAATTTCGTTAATGATCAAAGCATGAAATTTTTTCCAAACACGTTTATTTTTAGAACAACATGAACAGTGTTCCATAAATCGATATATCAATTGTTTTAAAACGAATACAGCTTTAAAAACTGAAAAAAAAGAACTTGGACAAAAAAAGATTTTGCCTACAAGGGAATGGTCAACCATCCCCGTCGAGTTATGACAAGTGACAGATACCATTCGAACCGCCATGTGATTCTGATAAGACACCGTTGATAAGAAAACTCAAATGTTTATGCGCTTCGAGAAAATCGATATTGAAATTCCGCCAAATTCGTGTGGTTCCCTACACAACGTATGCGGATGGGTAGGAGAACTCTTCTATCTTCTTTCGAATCAACGGCTTGTAGTGTAGTGGATAAGGTGCTTGTGTTTACTTTTGGCTGTCAGGGGTTCGATCCCCCTCCCGGCGCCTTTCTTTTGCTGATTTTGTTGTTGTCGAAAGATTGAAATGTTTTGCTGATTATGAAAGATATAAAGGAGAACACACTCTACCTCATCACCAAGTGTGACCTTTAACAACCAAATGAGTGAGGCAAGGAAAAGACAATTTTCCCATCTGGTGAATGAACAGGAAGAACAATGACATCAAGGCTTTTGAAGATAGTCCAAGAAGAAATCGAAGCACTTACCGTACTCGCATGATCTCTCATTGAACTCTCATTGATGTTTTTCAAGTCAATCATTGCATGACCTCGACCTCGGGCGAGGGAGAGGGAGAAGGAGAATGCAAAAAAATGCCATAAATAAAAAAGATCAAAGTTCAATTATCTTGAGGAGTGTCCATCAAGAACCAAGCAATGAATGACTCAAAACACAGATATGAGATCACATAATTCGTCTTGGAAGCTTCAATACTCCGAAACATGATACAGTACTCCTGGTTTGCAGCGGGATACAATGGTTTTTACTTCACTAATTTGGTTGTTAAAGGTCACACTTGGTGATGAGGTAGAGTGTGTTCTCCTTTATATCTTTCATAATCAGCAAAACATTTCAATCTTTCGACAACAACAAAATCAGCAAAAGAAAGGTGCCGGGAGGGGGATCGAACCCCTGACAGCCAAAAGTAAACACAAGCACCTTATCCCTTACTTAGTACTAATTGAAGAGCGACTTAGAAAGTGTCCGCGACTTTAGAATTTTCCCACGGGTACTCTCCTTCATTTTGTGGGCGGAGTCACAAATGAGAGAAGAGAACATCAGAACAAATTGACAAAAGACATTTGCACTTAATGGGAGTCGAACCAGCGACACTCCGATCCGAAGACAGAAGCGTTAACCAGTACGCCACGGGGGCTCGATGTGAGTGAAGAGACAACGAGTGCTATGGGTAGAGGCGTGCGCGCACTCACAGTAGAGAGCTTTAGAAATACCGTAATCCAAAGACGCAACATGAAAGACAATATACGCAATATAATTTCGTATAATATAATTTCCTAAAATATTTTCTTTTTTCTTTCTTTCGATTGTTGTTCTACAATCAGGTCGTTACGTAAGTTTTTCTTTTTGTTTTCCATTGATTTTAATTTTATTAATTCCAGGCTACTGTCAATTCCGGGAATTATGTCAGTTCTCATGATCCGGCCTGTTAGTTTATCTGATGCAACGGATTTAAATTTTCTTATCAATTATGCAACAACAGGTTTAATTTAAATTTTTATGTTCTATTTCTCTTGTTATGTTCTATTTCTCTTGCGCAGGATGATTCTTGTTGTTACTTGTTCGTTATCGGGAGGATGTCCATCGCCATCACGTAAATGTTGGTAAAATAAACTTGTTTTTGTAATTACGGTTTTATGTTTTATAATAACTTCATGCCTTGATTTAAGATTTGCAGGTTTACGGGATGTGGTCGAGCGTATTCTACATGTTTGTCTACTTCAATGATTGTCGTTCTGTTCTTATTCAACTCCTGCCTGCGACGTAAGGAGCGTATAAGCCGGGTTTCATCTACAATCAGGTAGAAATACACTTGTTTTCTGGTTCTACTCTATCTTTTATTGTTGATTTCATTTGTTGGCTGAATCCTCATGCGTCTGTTTATAGTACATTTTTGAGTAAATTTAGTATTTCAGGTTCTCGGAAATGTGTCGGACTTATTCAACAGTTTCTCGGAAAGGTGTCGGATTTATTCAATTACGACCAACGAAGCTTTACCGGCTGCAACAGGCACGGGAAACGAAGAACTATATCGTGGAAGCCTGATTGCCCCGTCTCGGGATTGTCGCTCGACATTTGTATTGTAAATTTGTATTGTAAATATTAGACTTGTGTTTCGTTTTAAATGTAACATTATGTACTTAAATAAAAAATATTCGATTAAATAATGCTTTCTGATATATAACTGTATGCACTCACCGTCTTGCAACGGTTTACAATATCTCACAATCAATTTTCCAGGCAGGTAGTTGTTGCTACTTGGTTGTTGTCGGGAGTATGTCGATCGCCATCACGTAAATGATGTTCCTTGACTTTTGCCCAGCCCCAACTAAAAATTCATTGCCCCTACGTGATGGCTCTTCAACGACGGTTTACACCGTGGAGGTCTATTCTACTATCGGTCCATTGTCTGTCACTGTCTACATCAACCCTTTCATCTAAATGGAGGTAAAAATACACTTATAATTAATTTTCCAGGCAGGTAGTTGTTGCTACTTGGTTGTTGTCGGGAGTATGTCGATCGCCATCACGTAAATGATGTTCCTTGACTTTTGCCCAGCCCCAACTAAAAATTCATTACCCCTACGTGATGGCTCTGCAACGACGGACTACATCGTGGAGGTCTATTCTACTATCGGTCCATTGTCTGTCTACACCAGCTTCTTCATCTAAATGCAGGTAAAAATACACTTATGTTTTGTATTTTCGTTGAGAGACATCACACTGGTCATAAAACAGAGCGAGAGTGCACACTGTGAGTGGGAGAGCGCGCACATATCGCGTCTTTTCCACTCAAGACCAGTATACCGTATCCAAACAAATTTTGCCATTTTCCTAAAACATTTTCTTTTTTCGATTGATATTTCGGCGTCGTTACGTAAGTTTTTAATTTTTTTCCATCGATTTTAATTTTATTAATTCCAGGCCACTGTCAATTCCGGGAATTATGTCAGTTCTCATGATCCGGCCTGTTAGTTTATCTGATGCAACGGATTTAAATTTTCTTATCAATTATGCAACACCAGGTTTAATTTAAATTTTTTTTTTCTATTTCTCTTGTGCAGGATGATTCTTGTTGCTACTTGTTCGTTATCGGGAGGATGTCCATCGCCATCACGTAAATGATGTTCCTTGACTTTTGCCCAGCCCCAACTAAAAATTCATTACCCCTACGTGATGGCATTGTAACGACGGACTACATCGTGGAGGCCTATTCAACTGTCAGTTTACTCGGGAGGATGTCCATCGCCATCACGTAAATGATGTTCCTTGACCTTTGCCAATCCCCAACTAAAAATTCATTACCCCTGATTGCCCCGTCTCGGGATTGTCGCTCGACATTTGTATTGTAAATATTAGACTTGTGTTTCGTTTTAAATGTAACATTATGTACTTAAATAAAAGATATTCGATTAAATAATGCTTTCTGATATATAACTGTATGCACTCACCGTCTTGCAACGGTTTACAATATCTCACAATCAATTTTCCAGGCAGGTAGTTGTTGCTACTTGGTTGTTGTCGGGAGGATGTCGATCGCCATCACGTAAATGATGTTCCTTGACTTTTGCCCAGCCCCAACTAAAAATTCATTACCCCTACGTGATGGCATTGCAACGACGGACTACATCGTGGAGGTCTATTCTACTATCGGTCCATTGTCTGTCACTGTCTGTCTACACCAGCTATTTCATCTAAATGGAGGTAAAAATACACTTATAATCAATTTTCCAGGCAGGTAGTTGTTGCTACTTGGTTGTTGTCGGGAGTATGTCGATCGCCATCACGTAAATGATGTTCCTTGACTTTTGCCCAGCCCCAACTAAAAATTCATTACCCCTACGTGATGGCTCTTCAACGACGGTTTACATCGTGGAGGCCTATTCTACTATCTGTCCATTGTCTGTCTACACCAGCTTCTTCATCTAAATGCAGGTAAAAATACACTTATGTTTTGTATTTTCGTTGAGAGACATCACACTGGTCATAAAACAGAGCGAGAGTGCACACTGTGAGTGGGAGAGCGCGCACATATCGCGTCTTTTCCACTCAAGACCAGTATACCGTATCCAAACAAATTTTGCCATTTTCCTAAAACATTTTCTTTTTTCGATTGATATTTCGGCGTCGTTACGTAAGTTTTTAATTTTTTTCCATCGATTTTAATTTTATTAATTCCAGGCCACTGTCAATTCCGGGAATTATGTCAGTTCTCATGATCCGGCCTGTTAGTTTATCTGATGCAACGGATTTAAATTTTCTTATCAATTATGCAACACCAGGTTTAATTTAAATTTTTTTTTCTATTTCTCTTGTGCAGGATGATTCTTGTTGCTACTTGTTCGTTATCGGGAGGATGTCCATCGCCATCACGTAAATGATGTTCCTTGACTTTTGCCCAGCCCCAACTAAAAATTCATTACCCCTACGTGATGGCATTGTAACGACGGACTACATCGTGGAGGCCTATTCAACTGTCAGTTTACTCGGGAGGATGTCCATCGCCATCACGTAAATGATGTTCCTTGACCTTTGCCAATCCCCAACTAAAAATTCATTACCCCTGATTGCCCCGTCTCGGGATTGTCGCTCGACATTTGTATTGTAAATATTAGACTTGTGTTTCGTTTTAAATGTAACATTATGTACTTAAATAAAAAATATTCGATTAAATAATGCTTTCTGATATATAACTGTATGCACTCACCGTCTTGCAACGGTTTACAATATCTCACAATCAATTTTCCAGGCAGGTAGTTGTTGCTACTTGGTTGTTGTCGGGAGTATGTCGATCGCCATCACGTAAATGATGTTCCTTGACTTTTGCCCAGCCCCAACTAAAAATTCATTGCCCCTACGTGATGGCTCTTCAACGACGGTTTACACCGTGGAGGTCTATTCTACTATCGGTCCATTGTCTGTCACTGTCTACATCAACCCTTTCATCTAAATGGAGGTAAAAATACACTTATAATTAATTTTCCAGGCAGGTAGTTGTTGCTACTTGGTTGTTGTCGGGAGTATGTCGATCGCCATCACGTAAATGATGTTCCTTGACTTTTGCCCAGCCCCAACTAAAAATTCATTACCCCTACGTGATGGCTCTTCAACGACGGTTTACATCGTGGAGGTCTATTCTACTATCGGTCCATTGTCTGTCTACACCAGCTTCTTCATCTAAATGCAGGTAAAAATACACTTATGTTTTGTATTTTCGTTGAGAGACATCACACTGGTCATAAAACAGAGCGAGAGTGCACACTGTGAGTGGGAGAGCGCGCACATATCGCGTCTTTTCCACTCAAGACCAGTATACCGTATCCAAACAAATTTTGCCATTTTCCTAAAACATTTTCTTTTTTCGATTGATATTTCGGCGTCGTTACGTAAGTTTTTAATTTTTTTCCATCGATTTTAATTTTATTAATTCCAGGCCACTGTCAATTCCGGGAATTATGTCAGTTCTCATGATCCGGCCTGTTAGTTTATCTGATGCAACGGATTTAAATTTTCTTATCAATTATGCAACACCAGGTTTAATTTAAATTTTTTTTTTCTATTTCTCTTGTGCAGGATGATTCTTGTTGCTACTTGTTCGTTATCGGGAGGATGTCCATCGCCATCACGTAAATGATGTTCCTTGACTTTTGCCCAGCCCCAACTAAAAATTCATTACCCCTACGTGATGGCATTGTAACGACGGACTACATCGTGGAGGCCTATTCAACTGTCAGTTTACTCGGGAGGATGTCCATCGCCATCACGTAAATGATGTTCCTTGACCTTTGCCAATCCCCAACTAAAAATTCATTACCCCTGATTGCCCCGTCTCGGGATTGTCGCTCGACATTTGTATTGTAAATATTAGACTTGTGTTTCGTTTTAAATGTAACATTATGTACTTAAATAAAAGATATTCGATTAAATAATGCTTTCTGATATATAACTGTATGCACTCACCGTCTTGCAACGGTTTACAATATCTCACAATCAATTTTCCAGGCAGGTAGTTGTTGCTACTTGGTTGTTGTCGGGAGGATGTCGATCGCCATCACGTAAATGATGTTCCTTGACTTTTGCCCAGCCCCAACTAAAAATTCATTACCCCTACGTGATGGCATTGCAACGACGGACTACATCGTGGAGGTCTATTCTACTATCGGTCCATTGTCTGTCACTGTCTGTCTACACCAGCTATTTCATCTAAATGGAGGTAAAAATACACTTATAATCAATTTTCCAGGCAGGTAGTTGTTGCTACTTGGTTGTTGTCGGGAGTATGTCGATCGCCATCACGTAAATGATGTTCCTTGACTTTTGCCCAGCCCCAACTAAAAATTCATTACCCCTACGTGATGGCTCTTCAACGACGGTTTACATCGTGGAGGCCTATTCTACTATCTGTCCATTGTCTGTCTACACCAGCTTCTTCATCTAAATGCAGGTAAAAATACACTTATGTTTTGTATTTTCGTTGAGAGACATCACACTGGTCATAAAACAGAGCGAGAGTGCACACTGTGAGTGGGAGAGCGCGCACATATCGCGTCTTTTCCACTCAAGACCAGTATACCGTATCCAAACAAATTTTGCCATTTTCCTAAAACATTTTCTTTTTTCGATTGATATTTCGGCGTCGTTACGTAAGTTTTTAATTTTTTTCCATCGATTTTAATTTTATTAATTCCAGGCCACTGTCAATTCCGGGAATTATGTCAGTTCTCATGATCCGGCCTGTTAGTTTATCTGATGCAACGGATTTAAATTTTCTTATCAATTATGCAACACCAGGTTTAATTTAAATTTTTTTTTCTATTTCTCTTGTGCAGGATGATTCTTGTTGCTACTTGTTCGTTATCGGGAGGATGTCCATCGCCATCACGTAAATGATGTTCCTTGACTTTTGCCCAGCCCCAACTAAAAATTCATTACCCCTACGTGATGGCATTGTAACGACGGACTACATCGTGGAGGCCTATTCAACTGTCAGTTTACTCGGGAGGATGTCCATCGCCATCACGTAAATGATGTTCCTTGACCTTTGCCAATCCCCAACTAAAAATTCATTACCCCTGATTGCCCCGTCTCGGGATTGTCGCTCGACATTTGTATTGTAAATATTAGACTTGTGTTTCGTTTTAAATGTAACATTATGTACTTAAATAAAAAATATTCGATTAAATAATGATTTCTGATATATAACTGTATGCACTCACCGTCTTGCAACGGTTTACAATATCTCACAATCAATTTTCCAGGCAGGTAGTTGTTGCTACTTGGTTGTTGTCGGGAGGATGTCGATCGCCATCACGTAAATGATGTTCCTTGACTTTTGCCCAGCCCCAACTAAAAATTCATTACCCCTACGTGATGGCATTGCAACGACGGACTACATCGTGGAGGTCTATTCTACTATCGGTCCATTGTCTGTCACTGTCTGTCTACACCAACTATTTCATCTAAATGGAGGTAAAAATACACTTATAATCAATTTTCCAGGCAGGTAGTTGTTGCTACTTGGTTGTTGTCGGGAGTATGTCGATCGCCATCACGTAAATGATGTTCCTTGACTTTTGCCCAGCCCCAACTAAAAATTCATTACCCCTACGTGATGGCTCTTCAACGACGGTTTACATCGTGGAGGTCTATTCTACTATCGGTCCATTGTCTGTCACTGTCTACATCAACTGTTTCATCTAAATGGAGGTAAAAATACACTTATGTTTTGTATTTTCGTTGAGAGTCACACTGGTCATAAAACAGACCGAGAGTGCACACTGCGAGTG
Organism: Parapristionchus giblindavisi; assembly: GCA_943737045.1. Taxonomy (NCBI): domain Eukaryota; kingdom Metazoa; phylum Nematoda; class Chromadorea; order Rhabditida; family Diplogasteridae; genus Parapristionchus; species Parapristionchus giblindavisi. The sequence goes on along the minus strand of CALSFV010000136.1, from coordinate 43,606 downwards.
GGAGAGCGCGCACATATCGCGTCTTTTCCACTCAAGACCAGTATACCGTATCCAAACAAATTTTGCCTTGTTCCCAAAATATTTTCTTTTTTCTTCTTTCGATTGACCGTCTTGCAACGGTTTACAATATCTCACAATCAATTTTGCAGGCAGGTAGTTGTTGCTACTTGGTTGTTGTCGGGAGGATGTCGATCGCCATCACGTAAATGATGTTCCTTGACTTTTGCCCAGCCCCAACTAAAAATTCATTACCCCTACGTGATGGCTCTTCAACGACGGTTTACATCGTGGAGGTCTATTCTACCATCGGTCCATTGTCTGTCACTGTCTACATCAACTGTTTCATCTAAATGGAGGTAAAAATACACTTATGTTTTGTATTTTCGTTGAGAGTCACACTGGTCATAAAACAGACCGAGAGTGCATACTGTGAGTGGGAGAGCGCGCACATATCGCGTCTTTTCCACTCAAGACCAGTATACCGTATCCAAACAAATTTTGCCATGTTCCCAAAATATTTTCTTTTTTCTTCTTTCGATTGTCCGTCTTGCAACGGTTTACAATATCTCACAATCAATTTTGCAGGCAGGTAGTTGTTGCTACTTGGTTGTTGTCGGGAGGATGTCGATCGCCATCACGTAAATGATGTTCCTTGACTTTTGCCCAGCCCCAACTAAAAATTCATTACCCCTACGTGATGGCTCTTCAACGACGGTTTACATCGTGGAGGTCTATTCTACTATCGGTCCATTGTCTGTCACTGTCTACATCAACTGTTTCATCTAAATGGAGGTAAAAATACACTTATGTTTTGTATTTTCGTTGAGAGTCACACTGGTCATAAAACAGACCGAGAGTGCACACTGTGAGTGGGAGAGCGCGCACATATCGCGTCTTTTCCACTCAAGACCAGTATACCGTATCCAAACAAATTTTGCCATGTTCCCAAAATATTTTCTTTTTTCTTCTTTCGATTGACCGTCTTGCAACGGTTTACAATATCTCACAATCAATTTTGCAGGCAGGTAGTTGTTGCTACTTGGTTGTTGTCGGGAGGATGTCGATCGCCATCACGTAAATGATGTTCCTTGACTTTTGCCCAGCCCCAACTAAAAATTCATTACCCCTACGTGATGGCTCTTCAACGACGGTTTACATCGTGGAGGTCTATTCTACTATCGGTCCATTGTCTGTCACTGTCTACATCAACTGTTTCATCTAAATGGAGGTAAAAATACACTTATGTTTTGTATTTTCGTTGAGAGTCACACTGGTCATAAAACAGACCGAGAGTGCACACTGTGAGTGGGAGAGCGCGCACATATCGCGTCTTTTCCACTCAAGACCAGTATACCGTATCCAAACAAATTTTGCCATGTTCCCAAAATATTTTCTTTTTTCTTCTTTCGATTGACCGTCTTGCAACGGTTTACAATATCTCACAATCAATTTTGCAGGCAGGTAGTTGTTGCTACTTGGTTGTTGTCGGGAGGATGTCGATCGCCATCACGTAAATGATGTTCCTTGACTTTTGCCCAGCCCCAACTAAAAATTCATTACCCCTACGTGATGGCTCTTCAACGACGGTTTACATCGTGGAGGTCTATTCTACTATCGGTCCATTGTCTGTCACTGTCTACATCAACTGTTTCATCTAAATGGAGGTAAAAATACACTTATGTTTTGTATTTTCGTTGAGAGTCACACTGGTCATAAAACAGACCGAGAGTGCACACTGTGAGTGGGAGAGCGCGCACATATCGCGTCTTTTCCACTCAAGACCAGTATACCGTATCCAAACAAATTTTGCCATGTTCCCAAAATATTTTCTTTTTTCTTCTTTCGATTGACCGTCTTGCAACGGTTTACAATATCTCACAATCAATTTTGCAGGCAGGTAGTTGTTGCTACTTGGTTGTTGTCGGGAGGATGTCGATCGCCATCACGTAAATGATGTTCCTTGACTTTTGCCCAGCCCCAACTAAAAATTCATTACCCCTACGTGATGGCTCTTCAACGACGGTTTACATCGTGGAGGTCTATTCTACTATCGGTCCATTGTCTGTCACTGTCTACATCAACTGTTTCATCTAAATGGAGGTAAAAATACACTTATGTTTTGTATTTTCGTTGAGAGTCACACTGGTCATAAAACAGACCGAGAGTGCACACTGTGAGTGGGAGAGCGCGCACATATCGCGTCTTTTCCACTCAAGACCAGTATACCGTATCCAAATAAATTTTGTCATGTTCCCAAAATATTTTCTTTTTTCTTCTTTCGATTGACCGTCTTGCAACGGTTTGCAATATCTCACAATCAATTTTGCAGGCAGGTAGTTGTTGCTACTTGGTTGTTGTCGGGAGGATGTCGATCGCCATCACGTAAATGATGTTCCTTGACTTTTGCCAATCCCTAACTAAAAATTCATTACCCCTACGTGATGGCTCTGCAACGACGGACTACATCGTGGAGGCCTATTCTACTATCAGTCCACTGTCTGTCACTGTCTACACCAGCTGTTTCATCTAAATGGAGGTAAAAATACACTTATGTTTTGTATTTTCGTTGAGAGACATCACACTGGTCATAAAACAGAGCGAGAGTGCACACTGTGAGTGGGAGAGCGCGCACATATCGCATCTTTTCCACTCAAGACCAGTATACCGTATTCAAACAAAATAATTTAGTAGGTTAGTTTGAAGAATAACTTGAACAATTAAGTAATAACTCAGTTGCATTAATCAATACTCAATACAGTTCATACGGTGTACGGTAGATAGGCGCTATTGACAAATTGTGCAACGGGAAATCTTCAAAGAATTCAATAGAAAAATCTTATTTTTCTGAGAGAGACATGACAGAAACAAACATTTTCTTCACGTTCGCTTCACTGTTTGTATGAGATCAATTTGCATATTTGTGCCAACTCTCTTGCTTCTTCTTCAACCTAACGTTTTTTGCAATTACGAATTAGAGTGATAACTGAATAATTTAGTAGGTAACTTAGTAACTTAGTAACTTAGTCGACTAAATAACCCAATAACCCAAGTAACCCTTGTTGCTACTTGGTTGTTGTCGGGAGGATGTCGATCGCCATCACGTAAATGATGTTCCTTGACTTTTGCCAATCCCTAACTAAAAATTCATTACCCCTACGTGATGGCTCTGCAACGACGGACTACATCGTGGAGGCCTATTCTACTATCAGTCCACTGTCTGTCTACACCAGCGGTTTCATCTAAATGGGGGTAAAAAATACACTTATGTTTTGTATTTTCGTTGAGAGATATGTACAATTATATATTTTTCGTTATTCTCCTATCGTTTTTCACTTGTTTAACTATTTATTATGCTAATTACTTTAGTTAGGTTGAACATTTTGGCTATGATCCGTTAAATATAGCATAAATTGAGGATTAGCATTAATTTTCGAATATTAATCGAAAACTGCGACGACTTTAGACGGGTTGCTGTCTCCGATCTTGCGTCAGGTTAATAACTTGCTTTTCAGGGAGCCCCGGAGGAATTGTGTATGTGAGAGATGTGTCGTGCCCTATTGCATCATCTGGGACATGTCATCGAACTATTGCATCATCCGGGACCCCTCATCGAATACAGTGACTATATTACTTCATGGAGTTATACTGGAGTCAGAATCAACACTGTCTCGGGAAGTGTCGACACTATGCATGGGGACTCCGTTCCGTTGTCGCCATTACCCATTCATACGGAATCTGAGCTCGACAATCATATCAACGGATTGGATCAAGCTACGCTCGACCCCTTTTACTTGGAACTTGTGAGAGATTGTGGAAAGGAATACAAAGATCGGAGGGGGTAAGTGTTTTAAAATGATTTTAATTTGCTTCAACTTTTCATTATTGCTGTATTTGAGGTGTCGAAACTGTGTCTCGGGATTCGTCCTTGCCTGTGGACTCGGAATCAACACAGTGTCTCGGGACGTGTCGACACTGTGTCTCACCGTTCTGGTCTCGTCGTTACTCGTGGATACGGAATCAAGCTTCATTCTTTGTTTTGATTTCGTACCTTTTACTGATAAAATATTTATAAGAAAATAAGCTTCAGGGTGTACTTGGTACTAAGATTAGTTTACATCTTTCAAAACAGTCGACAGAAAGTAATAAATTAGTTACTGTCTTTCCCTATTGTAAATGAATGCCGCAACATTTTTGGCTCCAGGCTGGAGGTAATCTCATGCAAACAGTGAAGACAATGTTTGTTTCGGTCATATCACTTTCAGAGCCAGGGAGAGGGATGGAAGAGGATGGAGGCGAGGGAGCGAGAGGAGGGGAGGAGTGAGATGAAGGGAAGATGATGACTGCTCATGTATATTTACGTGTTACATTGCATATTTCATCAATACTCAATACAGTTCATACGGTGTACGGTAGATAGGCGCTATTGACAAATTGTGCAACGGGAAATCTTCAAAGAATTCAATAGAAAAATCTTATTTTTTCTGAGAGAGACATGACAGAAACAAACATTTTCTTCACGTTCGCTTCACTGTTTGTATGAGATCAATTTGCATATTTGTGCCAACTCTCTTGCTTCTTCTTCAACCTAACGTTTTTTTGCAATTACGAAAGCTTTAGAGTGATAGCTGAATAATTTGGTAGGTTAGGTTGAAGAATAACTTGACCAACTCAGTAATAACTCAGTTGCATTAATCAATACTCAATATAGTTCATACGGTGTACGGTAGATAGGCGCAATTCATAAATTGTGCAACGGGAAATCTTCAAAGAATTCAATAGAAAAATCTTATTTTTTCTGAGAGAGACATGACAGAAACAAACATTTTCTTCACGTTCGCTTCACTGTTTGTATGAGATCAATTTGCATATTTGTGCCAACTCTCTTGCTTCTTCTTCAACCTAACGTTTTTTGCAATTACGAAAGCTTTAGAGTGATAACTGAATAATTTAGTAGGTTAGTTTGAAGAATAACTTGAACAACTCAGTAATAACTCAGTTGCATTAATCAATACTCAATATAGTTCATACGGTGTACGGTAGATAGGCGCAATTCATAAATTGTGCAACGGGAAATCTTCAAAGAATTCAATTAAAAAAAATCTTATTTTTTCTGAGAGAGACATGACAGGAACAAACATTTTCCTCACGTTCGCTTCACTGTTTGTATGGGACCAATTTGCATATTTGTGCCAACTCTCTTGCTTCTTCTTCAACCTAACGTTTTTTTTGCCATTACGAAAGCTTTAGAGTGATAGCTGAATAATTTGGTAGGTTAGGTTGAAGAATAACTTGACCAACTCAGTAATAACTCAGTTGCAATAATCAATACTCAATATAGTTCATACGGTGTACGGTAGATAGGCGCAATTCATAAATTGTGCAACGGGAAATCTTCAAAGAATTCAATAGAAAAATCTTATTTTTTCTGAGAGAGACATGACAGAAACAAACATTTTCTTCACGTTCGCTTCACTGTTTGTATGAGATCAATTTGCATATTTGTGCCAACTCTCTTGCTTCTTCTTCAACCTAACGTTTTTTGCAATTACGAAAGCTTTAGAGTGATAACTGAATAATTTAGTAGGTTAGTTTGAAGAATAACTTGAACAACTCAGTAATAACTCAGTTGCATTAATCAATACTCAATATAGTTCATACGGTGTACGGTAGATAGGCGCAATTCATAAATTGTGCAACGGGAAATCTTCAAAGAATTCAATTAAAAAAAATCTTATTTTTTCTGAGAGAGACATGACAGGAACAAACATTTTCCTCACGTTCGCTTCACTGTTTGTATGGGACCAATTTGCATATTTGTGCCAACTCTCTTGCTTCTTCTTCAACCTAACGTTTTTTTTTTGCCATTACGAAAGCTTTAGAGTGATAGCTGAATAATTTGGTAGGTTAGGTTGAAGAATAACTTGACCAACTTAGTAATAACTCAGTTACATTAATCAATACTCAATATAGTTCATACGGTGTACGGTAGATAGGCGCAATTCATAAATTGTGCAACGGGAAATCTTCAAAGAATTCAATAGAAAAATCTTATTTTTTCTGAGAGAGACATGACAGAAACAAACATTTTCTTCACGTTCGCTTCACTGTTTGTATGAGATCAATTTGCATATTTGTGCCAACTCTCTTGCTTCTTCTTCAACCTAACGTTTTTTTGCAATTACGAAAGCTTTAGAGTGATAACTGAATAATTTAGTAGGTTAGTTTGAAGAATAACTTGAACAACTCAGTAATAACGCAGTTGCATTAATCAATACTCAATATAGTTCATACGGTGTACGGTAGATAGGCGCAATTCATAAATTGTGCAACGGGAAATCTTCAAAGAATTCAATTTAAAAAAATCTTATTTTTTCTGAGAGAGACATGACAGAAACAAACATTTTCTTCACGTTCGCTTCACTGTTTGTATGAGATCAATTTGCATATTTGTGCCAACTCTCTTGCTTCTTCTTCAACCTAACGTTTTTTTGCAATTACGAAAGCTTTAGTGATAGCTGAAAAATTTGGTAGGTTAGGTTGAAGAATAACTTGACCAACTTAGTAATAACTCAGTTACATTAATCAATACTCAATATAGTTCATACGGTGTACGGTAGATAGGCGCAATTCATAAATTGTGCAACGGGAAATCTTCAAAGAATTCAATTAAAAAAATCTTATTTTTTCTGAGAGAGACATGACAGAAACAAACATTTTCTTCACGTTCGCTTCACTGTTTGTATGAGATCAATTTGCATATTTGTGCCAACTCTCATGTTTCTTCTTCAACCTAACGTTTTTTTGCAATTACGAAAGCTTTAGTGATAGCTGAAAAATTTGGTAGGTTAGGTTGAAGAATAACTTGACCAACTCAGTAATAACTCAGTTGCAATAATCAATACTCAATATAGTTCATACGGTGTACGGTAGATAGGCGCAATTCATAAATTGTGCAACGGGAAATCTTCAAAGAATTCAATAGAAAAATCTTATTTTTCTGAGAGAGACATGACAGAAACAAACATTTTCTTCACGTTCGCTTCACTGTTTGTATGAGATCAATTTGCATATTTGTGCCAACTCTCATGTTTCTTCTTCAACCTAACGTTTTTTTGCAATTACGAAAGCTTTAGTGATAGCTGAAAAATTTGGTAGGTTAGGTTGAAGAATAACTTGAACAACTCAGAAATAGCTCAGTTGCATTAATCAATACTCAATATAGTTCATACGGTGTACGGTAGATAGGCGCAATTCATAAATTGTGCAACGGGAAATCTTCAAAGAATTCAATAGAAAAATCTTATCTTTCTGAGAGAGACATGACAGGAACAAACATTTTCCTCGCGTTCGCTTCATTGTTTGTATGGGACCAATTTGCATATTTGTGCCAACTCTCATGCTTCTTCTTCAACCTAACGTTTTTTTGCAATTACGAAAGCTTTAGTGATAACTGAATAATTTAGTAGGTTAGTTTGAAGAATAACTTGAACAACTCAGAAATAGCTCAGTTGCATTAATCAATACTCAATATAGTTCATACGGTGTACGGTAGATAGGCGCAATTCATAAATTGTGCAACGGGAAATCTTCAAAGAATTCAATAGAAAAATCTTATCTTTCTAAGATTTTAGTTAAAACATAAAATAAAAGATTAACGTTGGCAAGGTATACGGTTTTGGCGATTTGTCAATCGCGTTGCGTACGCGTCACGTTACTATTCTTATTCTTAGCTATATACCAATTACTATAGTTTCGTTAATCTGGCATACTGGAAATAACTACAAAACTTTGTATTGCGTCCTTCAGTCCTTTATTCCTTAGTGATTCAACCATAACTTAGTAATAACTTAGTAACTTAGTAACTTAGTCGACTAAATAACCCTAGTCCACTACACTACAAGCCGTTGATTCGAAAGAAGATAGAAGAGTTCTCCTACCCATCCGCATACGTTGTGTAGGGAACCACACGAATTTGGCCGAATTTCAGTATTGATTTTCTCGAAGCGCATAAACATTTGAGTTTTCTTATCAACGGTGTCTTATCAGAATCACATGGCGGTTCGAATGGTATCTGTCACTTGTCATAACTCGACGGGGATGGTTGACCATTCCCTTGTAGGCAAAATCTTTTTTTGTCCAAGTTCTTTTTTTTCAGTTTTTAAAGCTGTATTCGTTTTAAAACAATTGATATATCGATTTATGGAACACTGTTCATGTTGTTCTAAAAATAAACGCGCTTCGAGAAAATCAATACTGAAATTCGGCCAAATTCGTGTGGTTCCCTACACAACGTATGCGGATGGGTAGGAGAACTCTTCTATCTTCTTTCGAATCAACGGCTTGTAGTGTAGTGGATAAGGTGCTTGTGTTTACTTTTGGCTGTCAGGGGTTCGATCCCCCTCCCGGCACCTTTCTTTTGCTGATTTTGTTGTTGTCGAAAGATTGAAATGTTTTGCTGATTATGAAAGATATAAAGGAGAACACACTCTACCTCATCACCAAGTGTGACCTTTAACAACCAAATTAGTGAAGTAAAAACCATTGTATCCCGCTGCAAACCAGGAGTACTGTATCATGTTTCGGAGTATTGAAGCTTCCAAGACGAATTATGTGATCTCATATCTGTGTTTTGAGTCATTCATTGCTTGGTTCTTGATGGACACTCCTCAAGATAATTGAACTTTGATCTTTTTTATTTATGGCATTTTTTTGCATTCTCCTTCTCCCTCTCCCTCGCCCGAGGTCGAGGTCATGCAATGATTGACTTGAAAAACATCAATGAGAGTTCAATGAGAGATCATGCGAGTACGGTAAGTGCTTCGATTTCTTCTTGGACTATCTTCAAAAGCCTTGATGTCATTGTTCTTCCTGTTCATTCACCAGATGGGAAAATTGTCTTTTCCTTGCCTCACTCATTTGGTTGTTAAAGGTCACACTTGGTGATGAGGTAGAGTGTGTTCTCCTTTATATCTTTCATAATCAGCAAAACATTTCAATCTTTCGACAACAACAAAATCAGCAAAAGAAAGGCGCCGGGAGGGGGATCGAACCCCTGACAGCCAAAAGTAAACACAAGCACCTTATCCACTACACTACAAGCCGTTGATTCGAAAGAAGATAGAAGAGTTCTCCTACCCATCCGCATACGTTGTGTAGGGAACCACACGAATTTGGCGGAATTTCAATATCGATTTTCTCGAAGCGCATAAACATTTGAGTTTTCTTATCAACGGTGTCTTATCAGAATCACATGGCGGTTCGAATGGTATCTGTCACTTATCATAACTCGACGGGGATGGTTGACCATTCCCTTGCTAGAAGAGAGGTACTCTCCAGCATCTAACCGCTCATTTTCATTAACGAAAAAATTAACGAAAATTAAATTATTTTCGTTAATTCGTTAATCGTTAAAATGTAACGAAAAATATCGTTAAAATTAACGATTTTCGTCAATTCATTAATCGTTAATACCATCTCTGCTTGGGACTGGGAGTCAAAGAAAGCAGTGAAGACCCTAACAATAAGAGACATAAACTCATATTTCCCTGGACCATGGTAAGTGCTAACTGATTATTATGAACGAAACAGTTCAATAGAAGTCACAATATCAGGTGATGAAAGGCCCTTAACTAGGGGTGTGTATATCACACATAAGTTTAAAGGTCACCTCAGAATACTTCTACTTGAAGCTGGAGAGGTTAAGGAAAATATATATTCTTCCGAAAAAAATTGTGTATTCGAGAAGAGTAAATGATGTGAATAGATAGATGGATAGATGATTACAGAGAAGAGATAATGTTATATCAATAAGTAATTGCATAGATCGGATTGTATTTGAAAAGCACGAAAAGAGAACGCTTCAAACATACCCCACTAAGAAACTAATGTAACAACCTAATAGAAGTCCTCTTTAAGTGACTCTTCTTCTAATAGTTTGGCAATTATTGTTCCCACTTTTCTAGTTAAAAAAAGACTATAAGCACAATTCTTAGACACACAGTAGCAATATCATAGCTACATGACTTACTTAATCACTGATGAGTTTATGAATAAAGTATTGATTAACTAACCTCATTTGATCAGTAGTATAACTAGTAGGAGATAAAGGATCAATAAATATACATCTTCTTTGAGGTGAACATGATCCATCCTAAATACTATTATGTCATTCCATATAGTCGACAATCTCTGGTTTTTTTCTCCCAGTGGGGCCCCAGCAAAAGTGGGCGTGGTATAGCTCCCCCACTAGTTTCCCAGGACAGGAGAGAGGGCAAAGTGGGCGGATCTCTTCCTACTAGTTTCCTAAACGATTTCCTAGTGGGGTCCCAGACAAAAGCATGTGGCAGCGAGCATAATACTGCGCGTGGGTCATGCATTTGACATAACAAGGTACTCATTTAATGCGGTGCGGCTTTTGCCGAACGCGTTGCGGGCGACGCCGTCAAACTTTTGTTTCATAATATTTCATATTTATTCAGTGTAAGATAATTATATTTACTTATAAGTTCTATAGTGCAAGATGTCAATGCGTCGTCTGAGATCAAGATTACGGGAATCTGAAGAGGATGAAGGTATATTTTTTCTATTTAAAAGTTTCGCAAGCCGATTTTGTTTGTTAATTGGATTAGTACGGAATCGTATGCATAGTCATATCTGCCTTCATATACAATCATTCATCTGGCATTATTATTTTCTTTTAGATGTTTTTGGTTTTAATGCTGAAGATGAGAACATTATGGCTTCATTTGGAGTTAGATCAAGAAATCAATCAATGTAGGAATGTCGATCAAGTGAGTTCTTAAATGAGTTTAAAAAAATTGTATTTAACTGATATTTGATAAATAGCGAGATATTAAATCATGGAGTCAGATTTTCGACATAATTCCAGTAAGAATGAATACTCAAATTATATTTTTAAAATTATATGAAGTGATTGATATATTCAGAAGTGATCTGCACCATCAGAATTACCACATGGAGGTGTTCGTGAATTATTCTTCACTCCTTATGTTAGCTATGAGACAGATGTTGAAGTGAACCTTTTATTCTTCATATTACCCATATTTGTGCAGGTTTGCCCTCTGTGTAAAGTTTATAATTCAATACTTTTCAGTTGGTTTTTGAAAGAGCTAGATATGGAAGGAGTCGTCAATTTCATGACTGAGAAGAGTTTTGAGTTAGTTTGTATCGATTCTAACTCTAGTTCACGACCTTGTTTGTTATAGTTATGTATTGAGTTTGTTTATACTAACTTGTTTCTCATTTGTTATACTTAGAATTCATTGATATTGTCCACACAAGTATACTGTACTATAATCAATCCTTGTCAAGAATTTCATTATTATTATCTATTTGTCTGCTGACAACAGATATGTTTCATCTGGATAAAAGTCTCATCATGACCTCTATTGTCTATAATAAGGCAGAGCAAGAACACACACACACACACTTTCCCCACTGGGGTCCTAGAACATTTCCTAGCTTCGCCCCAATAACTCTCCCAGTGGGGCCCCAGGACTTTTTCTTCTCCCAGTGGGGCCCCAGGACTTTTTCTTCTCCTAGTAGGGCCCCAACAAATCTCTCACTGGTCCCCTAGCTTGATCCCCACTAGGAAATGTGCTGGGAAACCACTGGGAAAATAAAACCAGAGAATTGTTTTTATAACCATAGCGCTTTTCTATCTATCTCTCTTTACTTAATATACATTTAATGTTAATATGTCGTAATGATGAAATAAAGATTGACGATAAAATGAATGAATCAATATTCTTACTTGTCTACTAGTTGAAGCTATATCTGTAGCTATGAAATCAAGAGCATCTTCGAAATCTTAAATAAACAATAAAATCAATCCATGTATACAATATAATCAATCTATATATATAATATATAATGAGTAATTATACCAGCATCAAGAGCTCCTTCATACATTCCTTCACTTGTATCATTATTATGTCTTGATGTACCACATTCTACAATAAACTATTTCATGATATTTCTATCTGTAATCAATCAATAATGATTACCGTACCACTATCAGATACTCCTTCCTGTTTCCCTGCAAACAGCATCTGTACTAGCTTCTCATCTTGAATAGTATCACTTTCTTTCCTTAATAGGGTATTATCATAAATGATACTGCAATAATATAATTATACATGAATAACGAACCTTCTAATCTCATCAATATATCGATCTAATTCATCATTTCGATCCATGTATTCTTTACTCACTTCTTCTTGATTAGTAATGAACAATTGATTGAATTGATGATTGAATTGATCAGATCTAACCGTTCTATCAGATGATGATTTCGATCTGAATGAATGAATCGATAGATAGATAGAAAGATAGTATTTATTGAATCGATTGATAAATGAAGAAAAGCAAAAGAGGGGAATGATGGAAAAGAAAGAGATTAACTGAAGAAGAGTCAGCAGCGATTTATGAGAGATGAAGTAAAGAGAGGTAGATAAAGAAGAGAAATGGATTCAAGAATAACAAATGGATGAATGGTTGAGGTATTTATGGAAAGAAAGTGAATACATATAGATAATCAATGTTAAATATATTTCATTTGAATGTATACTTATACTAATGGTACGAATAGGGATGATAATGATATGAATAAGAATACAATCTATCTATACAACTTACTATCTCTATCATTCCCTAGTATATCTGTCATTGCTCAATCGATATGTAATGATAAGGAATAACTAACTGTAATGTATTATTGAGAACAGATGAAGATATTGATTGATTATTAGTTGATGGATGAAGAATAGAAGAAGAATTACAAGAGGAATCAGATGAAGATGAATTAATCAATGATTTACTTATATCAACTTCTTCTGCGTTGTAATCTTAAATAGATTATTAGATCATTATTTGTTCAGTATAAGTATAGATACTAGTTGAAGTGAGTACAGATATGGATAATATAGAAATAGAGAAGAAGATAGAATAAACTGACAATTAGAATGTTCTTGGACTCTTTCAAGATGGTAAGGATTGATACAGATCTGTAATGAAGAGTTTACAAGCGACAATGAAGAGATAAAAGAGCCAACTAACAGAATCAAGTTGATGGTCAAATGTGTATTGACAATGAGATAAAGGAACAAGTTGATTGATATGGATTATATCCGGATATCGAAACATTCTAACCACACATACCTATAATCATACTAACAATCAATTCAATTACATTACTCATGTGTACATTCATTATGAAATAGAATAAAGTAGCTATTAATCAAGTTAACCCATTCAATTTGTATAATAGAAAGATAAAGAAGGAAAACGAGCGGATAATGTTCATCCAAATGGATATATGAATAAGTAAGAATAAGAAAAGAAAGTCATACTTGTGGGTTGCATTTCTTCTTTGAGATTTGGATTCGACCGTCACGTGATCTATAAGTAAAAACGATTTGAAATGAAAGAATATCAAAGGTGGAAATAGTTGGTGGCAAGGTAGAATTGAAGTATAATCAATAAGTAAACGAAGAGAAAAATGGAAATAAAGATGATATAGAGAGGATGGAAAGGAATAGGATAGAGCACGTTTAAAGAAAAAAAGAAGGAAGGGATAGAAAGAAGAGAGAAGAAGAAGAGAAGATAGAAGGCTAGTCAAAAAACAACATGCACACACTCTCTAACTTCCCATCACTCTCTCATTTCATTCCCATCCCTTTCTCCCCATCTCTGACTCTCACTAACTCACTCCCTCATTCTATTCCATTCCTTCGTCATCTCTCGCTTAACTATCTTTTACTTTTAGTAGGTACACTATAGTGAAGAGGAAGTTAATGGGAGAAAATGCACTAGTACTTCATGCAAAGGAAAGAAATCAATATTGAAAATAGAATGGAGAAGGTATAGATAGAGGTAGAACGACGCGCACGTTCTATTGTATACTTTAAAATATGTACAAATGGAAACCCACTGCGAAGAACATAATTATACCTTATAAATAAAGAAATAAACCTTTCCAATATACAATTTCATTAAAAAATTAAATATGTAAAATGGAACCTCGGAAGGCAGATGCACTTCTCACTATCCTTTTCTGATATTATCTTCTCATAAGCATTAATCTGTCCTGTCTTCAATAGATGTCTAACCAAGTATATAAGTGTATCTCTAGTCCATCTCATCTGATATGTATAGTTTAATCATAGGTCGAATAGCTAGGTTTTCGGTTTTCAAAATCCGGTCAGGTTTTTCGATTTTTGGCAAATTTGGCTAAAAATCCGGTCAGGTTTTTCGATTTTTGAGAAATTTTGGCTCAAAATCCGGTCAGGTTTTTCGATTTTTGGCAAATTTGGTTAAAAATCCGGTCAGGTTTTTCGATTTTTATGAAATTTTGGCTCAAAATCCGGTCAGGTTTTTCGATTTTTCTGTAATTTTGGCTCAAAATCCGGTCAGGCTTGGTACTCTGTAACATACTTTTCGACCTATGATTTTAATATTAGGATAACAGATTTTTGATAAATAAACAAACCTCATTTGCTGATGAATCGATCAGAACGAATTTGGAAAATCGATAAATAAAGTCCTCTTTATCAGGTTTTTCCTTCGATTCTTTCGAACACGAACATTTTCGTGTCAACTTCTTGCGAAGCATCCTTAAAAGTAAACAAGCAATTAAAGAAAATTATATTAATGGTTAAGCCAAAACCATGCAAAACAGGCCTTCTAATTATCATAATCATTAAGAGCAAAATATGCATAAGCCAAATAAATAAACAAGCTAAAAACGTTGTGAATAATAAGGACAACACTATCAAATTAACATAAAAACTTAACTTGTCTGGGAAAGCATCCGATCGATTCATATGCAAATGTTACAGTATAACTTTCTACAACGTCATTGCGGCAGTTTGAAACATTGCAGTGTGTTAGTTCATATAGGACGCTTTAAGTTGAATACAACAATTTTTTAAACATAATATTGAAACTATTAACAAATTGTGTTCTAGTTTTTTTATTGATCCAAGGCGCATGATAGTCATTCCTATATAATTTATGTGCATTTTGTTATTTTTCCGTAGGAAACTCTTTTGCGTTTAATTTATTACAAATAATTATTCGTTGCACATAATAAGAATCAATATCCAAATGCAACTTGAGATACATCTGGTTTATCATATCCTCTTGCTGATTCATCTTTAAGTTCTCTATTTGAAGGAGTTATTAATTCATCTCCATATCAATTCTAAATTGATCTTTGATATCTCTTATGATCTTTGAATCGATTCTAATACTAGTGAGAATAATTGGAGGAACCTTTTCATATCCTGAACAGAGTAGACTATGTCCATCAATGATGAGGGAAGAACATGTATTCCACACTCATCGATTATATGATGAATTGAGTGAATGACAGAAGTGAAGGATGTAACACATAATTCCCTTTTTAGAGATTCAATCTATTCCGTGAACAATTCCTATTGATTCATAGATTTACTTTTATTGTGAACGGTGTAGAAGAAGAAGAAGAAGAAGAAGAAGGAGTAATAGATTCATCTCCATACATTTATTCTGTCTCTTTCTTCATTCTTCTTGAGGTACAGTACTATCCTCTACCGTAGTTCTTGAGGTACAGTACTATCCTCTACCGTAGTTCTTGAGGTACAGTACTATCCTCTACCGTAGTTGTATTATAGTATATTGTAGTTGTCAGAGGGATTATTGTACCATGAACAGTTGTTAAACTCTCAATTGATTCTTTTGGAACATTAAAGATAGGTCTTTCTGTTTCCATATCTAAACAATGATTAACATATGGATATTCATTGAAGACTGAATAGATAAAGAGAAGAATAATTGTCGATATAATGGAACCACATCAAAAAACGATACACAACCACAAAACAACAATGGAATCAGTTATAAAATGTGATACATATTGATGAAAGAAGAGAACGATTAAGGATATATTTACATTGATTATTATTTTGATTAATTGAATACCGTAAATGAATTCTTCTTTTAATTAAATCAACATAGTTTTAGTTAACATATACTAATATATATCTTCACTTTAGACAAAGTTTTTCTATCGTTTCATTAATTATAAGATCAACTATCTCTTATCTTCATCTTCATTCGAAATTCATAAGAGAGTTAGCAGTTTTAATTTAAATCTCTCAAATGATATTCATTATGGATTTTGTAGTGTGCATGAATTCGAGTATTATGATTTTTCTGATACTATCAACTAGTATATCAAGGTAGAAAAATATTAAATATTTAGCTGTGATGAATAAATGAGAAGTGAATGGATAGAACAATATATAATAGATGTTACTTTTGTTTTCTTTGCTTTATTTGGCCATGAAACATATGTTTGGATTGAGTGAAAGAAGAAGAAATAAAAGAAAGGAACATTTGCAGGCTGAATGAAGGTCTATGAGAAAAGAACTAGACCGGTCTATAAACAATATGAAAAAGGTCGTAAGAGATTGAAGTATGTAGCATAGGATGGGCTACTATAAGAGGACTTCATTCTTCCTCATTTTCAATCTATTTCTCATTCATCTTCATCAACTATAGATATTCTTCCTTCATTCATTCAATATTTCATTCCATTATAGATATGAAATATCTTCTCTTTCTTTCTATATCTACTTCAGTCGTTCTCTCATCTCATAATAGTATATTTTTATCTTTTCAATTTCCTAATCAATTCGATTCAATATTTCAAAAGTATTTAATTTCAGTTGAGAAGCGTAGTAATGCATATGGAGATGAAATGATTGTCCCTCAAGAAATTGTTCATACTGAACCAGTACAGGTTACCACAATATAAATATATTCAATACATATTATTTATTTATTAACAATAATTATTATTAAACTATTGAAGTCATATGCTGAAGAAGAAGTATCAGTAATAGAAGGAGAACCAAATGGATATGATGGTCAAGATCCATTACCACACACTGTTGTCGAAGTAGAAAGAAGTGGATATAGGTTCACTCTTATATCAA
This sequence comes from Parapristionchus giblindavisi, assembly GCA_943737045.1. Lineage (NCBI taxonomy): Eukaryota > Metazoa > Nematoda > Chromadorea > Rhabditida > Diplogasteridae > Parapristionchus > Parapristionchus giblindavisi. The sequence goes on along the minus strand of CALSFV010000136.1, from coordinate 26,606 downwards.
TATACAATCTAGAAGTATATTTCTTTTTACAATATCTGATGCATTGCATTTGATATGTTATTATATCAGTTAATATTTAATGTTGCTTAGTTGACTGAGGGATTTTGTCACTGGAACAAAGAGAACCTAGTATTTAACTTAGACTAATTTAAGAATGAAGAGAAGTGCATCTCATTCAAAACGTAGTAATGCTTATGGAGATGAAGTAATCATTCCTGAAGAGTCTACTGTTGTTCATTCTAAACCACAGGTTCAATATATACTTGAATACTTTATATAATGATTCTAATTAGGAATATGGAGAGGAAGAAGTTTCAGTTATTCAATCAAATCCTTATGAAGATCTTCAACTTCATCCTCTTGTCAATACTCTTCCCGTATATATCTTTTACTTATGCAGAACAAAAATTACAAGATATGAGTGAAGTAAAAGAAAGTATTTTGAAGGTACAAGAGAGTGGATATCGTATGAAAAGAAGTAATGCATATGGAGATGAACCAATTGTATGTTTACATATCCATATCCATCTTACAATCATATTTGTAGGCCCCTGAGGTTGGAGTAGAATCAATTCCCTCTGAATATGATGAAAGTATTCCTGTTGTAGCTGATGTTCAATCATATTCATCATCATTTCTTACTGAAACACCCATTACATCTCAGGTAGATTATACTTCATTTCAATTCACAAATATATGTACTTGTATAAAGAATCTATACATAAACGGGTCTTATTATTCATTTTATAGGTCGAGAGATCGGGATATCGTGTGAAGAGAAATGCATATGGAGATGAATTGATTGTACCTACTCAAGTACATCAACCTAATGTATTCAATAATACTAATGTACTTCATTTATATACATCTAGTTCAATTTCAGAAGGCCATACCTGTTATTGCTGAAGAAGAAGTGACAGAAGTAGATCAATCATATCTAACTGCTCCTATTCATCCCATTGTTATACCTCAACAACCATCATCTGTACTATAATTCATTCTTAACTCTTATTCATATAATCAATTATAGACAACTCTAATCAATACTGCCCCAGTTGCACCAGTTTATGAGATTAATCATAATTCATATGGAGATGAACTAGTAGTACCATCACCTTCATCTCTCAATAGACTTCGTTATGCTGAGGTATTACATATTGGGAAATTATCATAACTATTAATGATAATATGAAGGTTCCAATCACATATGGTGGTATATTCTCTCGCCCGTATCCCACTACTCCTATTCTTTTTACTTCACAATATCCAAATCGTCATTATCCATTCAATAAGAAATCTCGAGCCATCAGACGATCAATCCAATAGATTTAATCATTCAATATCTATAGTATCACAATAGTCATGCATAAATTATTTATGATTAGACTTCGATATATACACACACGAATTAAATAATGAATACAATAAATAAAGTTGACATAAATACAAATTATTCTGAAATAGATTCAGTAGGATAGCATAGATCTTCAGTTATTTCACAAATATGATTATCAGGACATTTCAAATTAACACATGGTCCAATGGATGGAGCTCCGATTTTACGCTGTCCTCAAAGCAAAATCATTTAGTTTGAGAAAAAGGAAAACTTATATATTGTTTTATTGTTGAAAATTAGATATTATTTCAAGATTATCTACTGATTCTCAACCTATGAAACAATATGGATCACTATATATCTCATATTTACGAATATGTTTTGACTCTACAAAGAACAAAATCGAATGGAATGTTTTCCTTCTTTTTTTTCTGGTATCAAATTATTCCAAATAAGTGACATTTTTCATATTGTAAATATTTGTTATTTACAAAAACTAGAGTGTAGTAAATGATATTGAAATATGTAGTATTGTGACCAAATGATTGATTGGTGTAGACAAGGCACTCTTACACTTATCTTGTAAGTGTCCTCGATTGAGAATAACACAATGGAACTAATGATACAATAAGAGAGAAAAAGACTAAGTACTCACTTCGAGCTCTATGACATACACCCATAGTACATTTATATGATAATGGACATTGATCATTCACACAATTACCAAGTACTTCACCTTAAAGGGAGAATTAAAGAGAGAAGATAAGGTAATGAAAGACTTACGATTTGAGAAATCTGTTATTTCATTCTCACCATATATGATTGTAACTGCAATTAATGATAATTTAGTTTACTAAATCTCGTTAGTAACTCTCTTAAAGCTGCGTAAAAATTTAACAATTTGTTTTTTTCACATTTAATAATAACACAATTTAAAGTTCGCAGAATAATATTCAATATAAAACCATTTCCTATCTAAGGTTATAAATGCAAAAGTGCAAAGAAAGTGAAAATTGGCTAGTATTCTGAAACCTTCAATGAAAAAGATTTCGTCAGTCGAGTTTTTAAAATACACAGAGTTAGATCAGAAGAAAGGAATACATATATGAGAGAGAAAGTGAAACGTTCGAAAGATGATATTAAAATAGAATATGCGTAATGCTTACCCAAGGATATAATTGATAATAAGACTATAAACTTCATACTGTAGTGTGATAGACTGATCGTAGTCCTTTTGTTCTATTCACTAATATATAGTGGACGTTCCAATCCGGATTCCTTCTATTGATAACCCTCTCTAATTCCCTCAACTAAGCACAAATAAACGTCTGCGTCCATTCTCTACCCAATATCTTCTTCATAGATAGTACTTCTTCTTCTTCGATTTCTAACCATCATCACAAATAGAACTGCTTTGAATTGAATAAGATCGGTATTTCGATACTTAGCTATCCATTTACTCCCATTCGTAGACATTCTATTAGTCTCCAACCCTTAAATGTTTCATTCATTCAAAATAGATAATAATATTCTTTATCAATGAAAACGCCAAGAAGATAAACAATGAAAATAAGCGAATGGCGAAACCGTTTCCCGTACGTATATCGAGAGTCAAATTGTTTGGAGAATGAGATGATCGTTTGTTAAACTTCAGATTATACACTTGCAATGAATATTTACAAGCGATATCCGGAAGCCTCGACGGCGGGAGCCTCAGTGGCGACCTCCTGGGCGACCTCAGCGGGGGCATACTCGGCGGCAGCGGGAGCCTCAGTGGCGACCTCAGCGGGAGCGGGGTAGCTCTCGGCGGGGGCGGCTTCGGCAACGGGGGCTTCGGTGGCGACAACCTCGGGAACTACGGGCTCGTCTCCGTAAGAGTTCTGGGCCTGTCTCTTGAGTCTGTATCCGGAAGCCTCGACGGCGGGAGCCTCAGTGGCGACCTCCTGGGCGACCTCAGCGGGGGCATACTCGGCGGCAGCGGGAGCCTCAGTGGCGACCTCAGCGGGAGCGGGGTAGCTCTCGGCGGGGGCGGCTTCGGCAACGGGGGCTTCGGTGGCGACAACCTCGGGAACTACGGGCTCGTCTCCGTAAGAGTTCTGGGCCTGTCTCTTGAGTCTGTATCCGGAAGCCTCGACGGCGGGAGCCTCAGTGGCGACCTCCTGGGCGACCTCAGCGGGGGCATACTCGGCGGCAGCGGGAGCCTCAGTGGCGACCTCAGCGGGAGCGGGGTAGCTCTCGGCGGGGGCGGCTTCGGCAACGGGGGCTTCGGTGGCGACAACCTCGGGAACTACAGGCTCGTCTCCGTAAGAGTTCTGGGCCTGTCTCTTGAGTCTGTATCCGGAAGCCTCGACGGCGGGAGCCTCAGTGGCGACCTCCTGGGCGACCTCAGCGGGGGCATACTCGGCGGCAGCGGGAGCCTCAGTGGCGACCTCAGCGGGAGCGGGGTAGCTCTCGGCGGGGGCGGCTTCGGCAACGGGGGCTTCGGTGGCGACAACCTCGGGAACTACGGGCTCGTCTCCGTAAGAGTTCTGGGCCTGTCTCTTGAGTCTGTATCCGGAAGCCTCGACGGCGGGAGCCTCAGTGGCGACCTCCTGGGCGACCTCAGCGGGGGCATACTCGGCGGCAGCGGGAGCCTCAGTGGCGACCTCAGCGGGAGCGGGGTAGCTCTCGGCGGGGGCGGCTTCGGCAACGGGGGCTTCGGTGGCGACAACCTCGGGAACTACGGGCTCGTCTCCGTAAGAGTTCTGGGCCTGTCTCTTGAGTCTGTATCCGGAAGCCTCGACGGCGGGAGCCTCAGTAGCGACCTCCTGGGCGACCTCAGCGGGGGCATACTCGGCGGCAGCGGGAGCCTCAGTGGCGACCTCAGCGGGAGCGGGGTAGCTCTCGGCGGGGGCGGCTTCGGCAACGGGGGCTTCGGTGGCGACAACCTCGGGAACTACGGGCTCGTCTCCGTAAGAGTTCTGGGCCTGTCTCTTGAGTCTGTATCCGGAAGCCTCGACGGCGGGAGCCTCAGTAGCGACCTCCTGGGCGACCTCAGCGGGGGCATACTCGGCGGCAGCGGGAGCCTCAGTGGCGACCTCAGCGGGAGCGGGGTAGCTCTCGGCGGGGGCGGCTTCGGCAACGGGGGCTTCGGTGGCGACAACCTCGGGAACTACGGGCTCGTCTCCGTAAGAGTTCTGGGCCTGTCTCTTGAGTCTGTATCCGGAAGCCTCGACGGCGGGAGCCTCAGTAGCGACCTCCTGGGCGACCTCAGCGGGGGCATACTCGGCGGCAGCGGGAGCCTCAGTGGCGACCTCAGCGGGAGCGGGGTAGCTCTCGGCGGGGGCGGCTTCGGCAACGGGGGCTTCGGTGGCGACAACCTCGGGAACTACGGGCTCGTCTCCGTAAGAGTTCTGGGCCTGTCTCTTGAGTCTGTATCCGGAAGCCTCGACGGCGGGAGCCTCAGTGGCGACCTCCTGGGCGACCTTAAAAATTTATAGCTGATTAAGAAATCGTACCTTAACGACTTTATTGGTTAGACCTTCGTAAATAGTAAAATGATGAAATAGCACGTGTATACCTCAGCAGGGGCATACTCTGCGGCAGGGGCAGCAGGAGCTTCAGTGACGGCAACCTCGACGGGAGCAGACTCAACTGGTGCAGGTGTTACTGGTTCATCTCCATATGAGTTATCACGCTTCACTGTAATGAAAATGATTGGAATGTACAAAAGATCAAAGGAAGATCAAGGAAGAAAGACAATGAATCAAAACAAATACAATATGGATAATAAATGGATGATGATGTTACTGACCGGGTCCAGCGGATGCGGCTGCTACAAGAGCAAGAAGGACAAAGAACCTCATTGTAGATGATGCAGAGGCTTCTGCTGTGGTCAACACGCACTTTGACTCCCTTTTATATTGCAGATACAAGAGTTTTCTATTGTTATCTCTAATACTCTCATGGTTTCCTATTATCTCTAATAGTAGTACGGTTTCATCTATGGCACAAATTGAAGGAGGCATGTACCGCCCCCGCTTCTCCCCCTCTACTTCATCTCTCTTTCATTCCTCTCTTTTCTCTACTTGTAATAGCTAAAGAAACTATCACATCAATAGATACTTTTACGGTCTAAATCGTCCAGTTTTCAGTCCAAATATCTTACTTATTCTGGCCTTCTTTACATACTCTTTTGCTTCTCGTTTTGGACAGTATTTCATCGCATTATTTTCATATAGTTTTTCGAATTCTATGACTGTATTGTTTTATTCGGAAATGTATAGAAAAAGTCTTTGAGATTTGATTCAGGTTGTAGTATATTAAGAACTGAAGTGATAAAAAACATTATCATAATACATTGTGAACATTTTGAGAATGTCAATATATAGAGTCCTTTACTTTAATCAAGCTCATTGACTAAAAGATACAAGCACTCAATCCGAATGATCGTCACATATTATTATTTATTTTAACTATGATCAAAGTGATTGAACTGTTCGACATATATGAGCATATAAGTATAAACAATCAAAATGTAAGCACAGAAGAAGTTTGAAAGGAAAATAAAATGCGTTCCATATAAAGCGACGAAAAAAAGTTCTTTTATGCTTTATGCCATAACCTAGACTTTTAGCTTTACTACATCTTTACTACAACGCTTAAAATTATTGTTGAATTATTCTCAGAATCTAGAACAGCTTCATCTACTTTATTCTTTCAATCGAACGACAATGTACTATATTTTCTCTTTCTAAAGAGACACTACGAAATAGAGTAGAAAAAAAAGAAATACTTCTCATATATATGTAGTTTCATTGATTACAGCGCACATGTCGAGTGTTTATCGCTTATTTAGATAGTGGATAACAATGAGAATTTAAAAAAACTAAAAATTTAATTTTTAAAGGCTTGGTTTGTCACATTTCAGTAGGCATTTAATGTCTTTTGAGAATTGAGTGAAAAATTCTTTAAACAATGTGATACGTATGCTGGCGAATATAATTTCTTTTTCAGACAAATCAGACAGACGTTAGGCCAGAATTGGATAACATCATTTATAATAGATTTGTTATGTGAATGCTACTGTATTATAAATCTATTTGAATAATATGTGACGTGATGTAGTTTGTATGTCATTATATTCAAGGTCAACAAGAACACATGTACTCATTGCACAAATACATAGAGATTTATTTCAAATTATTTATCAAAAAAATTAAGGCTTTCATCAGATCGTAACTATAAAGAACCCGTACTGTCATTATCTACAATCGGTATCCGGAAGCTTCGACAGCGGGAGCCTCGGTGGCGACCTCCTGAGCTACCTCAGCGGGGGCGTACTCGGCGGCAGCGGGAGCTTCAGTGGTGACCTCAGCGGGGGCAGCATATCCTTCCTCAACTACGGGGGCTTCGGTGGAGGGCTCCTCGGCAACAATAGGCTCATCTCCGTAAGAGTTCTGGGCTTGTCTCTTGAGTCTGTATCCGGAAGCTTCGACAGCGGGAGCCTCGGTGGCGACCTCCTGAGCTACCTCAGCGGGGGCGTACTCGGCGGCAGCGGGAGCTTCAGTGGTGACCTCAGCGGGGGCAGCATATCCTTCCTCAACTACGGGGGCTTCGGTGGAGGGCTCCTCGGCAACAATAGGCTCATCTCCGTAAGAGTTCTGGGCTTGTCTCTTGAGTCTGTATCCGGAAGCTTCGACAGCGGGAGCCTCGGTGGCGACCTCCTGAGCTACCTCAGCGGGGGCGTACTCGGCGGCAGCGGGAGCTTCAGTGGTGACCTCAGCGGGGGCAGCATATCCTTCCTCAACTACGGGGGCTTCGGTGGAGGGCTCCTCGGCAACAATAGGCTCATCTCCGTAAGAGTTCTGGGCTTGTCTCTTGAGTCTGTATCCGGAAGCTTCGACAGCGGGAGCCTCGGTGGCGACCTCCTGAGCTACCTCAGCGGGGGCGTACTCGGCGGCAGCGGGAGCTTCAGTGGTGACCTCAGCGGGGGCAGCATATCCTTCCTCAACTACGGGGGCTTCGGTGGAGGGCTCCTCGGCAACAATAGGCTCATCTCCGTAAGAGTTCTGGGCTTGTCTCTTGAGTCTGTATCCGGAAGCTTCGACAGCGGGAGCCTCGGTGGCGACCTCCTGAGCTACCTCAGCGGGGGCGTACTCGGCGGCAGCGGGAGCTTCAGTGGTGACCTCAGCGGGGGCAGCATATCCTTCCTCAACTACGGGGGCTTCGGTGGAGGGCTCCTCGGCAACAATAGGCTCATCTCCGTAAGAGTTCTGGGCTTGTCTCTTGAGTCTGTATCCGGAAGCTTCGACAGCGGGAGCCTCGGTGGCGACCTCCTGAGCTACCTCAGCGGGGGCGTACTCGGCGGCAGCGGGAGCTTCAGTGGTGACCTCAGCGGGGGCAGCATATCCTTCCTCAACTACGGGGGCTTCGGTGGAGGGCTCCTCGGCAACAATAGGCTCATCTCCGTAAGAGTTCTGGGCTTGTCTCTTGAGTCTGTATCCGGAAGCTTCGACAGCGGGAGCCTCGGTGGCGATCTCCTGAGCTACCTCAGCGGGGGCGTACTCGGCGGCAGCGGGAGCTTCAGTGGTGACCTCAGCGGGGGCAGCATATCCTTCCTCAACTACGGGGGCTTCGGTGGAGGGCTCCTCGGAAACAATAGGCTCATCTCCGTAAGAGTTCTGGGCTTGTCTCTTGAGTCTGTATCCGGAAGCTTCGACAGCGGGAGCCTCGGTGGCGACCTCCTGAGCTACCTCAGCGGGGGCGTACTCGGCGGCAGCGGGAGCTTCAGTGGTGACCTCAGCGGGGGCAGCATATCCTTCCTCAACTACGGGGGCTTCGGTGGAGGGCTCCTCGGCAACAATAGGCTCATCTCCGTAAGAGTTCTGGGCTTGTCTCTTGAGTCTGTATCCGGAAGCTTCGACAGCGGGAGCCTCGGTGGCGACCTCCTGAGCTACCTCAGAGGGGGCGTACTCGGCGGCAGCGGGAGCTTCAGTGGTGACCTCAGCGGGGGCAGCATATCCTTCCTCAACTACGGGGGCTTCGGTGGAGGGCTCCTCGGCAACAATAGGCTCATCTCCGTAAGAGTTCTGGGCTTGTCTCTTGAGTCTGTATCCGGAAGCTTCGACAGCGGGAGCCTCGGTGGCCACCTCCTGGGCAACCTTCAAATAATTTATATAAACAATGAAAGAAAGAGGAAAACATTCAATATAAATTGAAATATATTCTGTGAAAGTAAACGAAAGGAACTGTTAACATTGCGTATACTTCAATAATGATAAATGAATAACCTCAGCGGGGGCATACTCTTCAGTAGCTGGGGATTCTGTTGCAACTACAGTAGGAGCAGTATATCCTTCTTCAACAATAGGAGCTTCAGTTGAAGGTTCAACGGGAAGAACAGGTTCATCTCCATATGAGTTATCTCTCTTCACTACTGAAAATTGTAGAATTTAATGATTGAAGTGAATGAAGAAGAGATGAAATACTTACGATAACGAGCAGAAGTGATAGAGACAAGAGAGACTAGAAGGAAGATATGAAGTTTCATTGTTGTAGACCGATTGATATCTTGCAATGGCAGCTCGTTCCCTTATATACCACATTGTTAAAGGGCGGAGGTTTGTCTGCCTCATGGCTATTCATTCTTTTTCTTATTCGATACAGTCTACGAGAGGGACACATGGAGGGTGAGAGATCATCGTAAATCGAGAGGCTTTAAAAAATATACGAATAAAGAAAGAAGAAAGAGCACGAATTGGCAAGAGTGCAATGGTATATAAGAGGTAGAGAATAGAGAAGGAGGAACAATGAATGGTGAGAAGAAATGATGATACACTTATAGTGTATTGAGATGCAAATGATGACCTAGACGACCTATTCAATTCAATCTTTCGATAGAATATGTATAAATAGAATATAGACAAATAGGATAGATCCATTGAAGTATCTATTCAATCCTTTTACATGCTCCTCCCATTCCTTTCTCATGGACCAGTTCTCTTCAGCTTTTCTTTCAAGCGTCTCACTTAATTTATCTAAAATGGATAGATCAAGCTGCTGTAGTCATTTCTCTTCCAGATCCTTATCGTTTTCTTCCTTCCTTTCTTTCAATTCTTTTTTCGATTAAACATGCTCATCTCTGTTCAAATTTTATGTAACAGTATGCATATATATGAACTAGAGTGTACCATTTGGATCACTTATCGATTCCTTTTCAATTAAGAAGGTTTCTGATATCATATTAATGAATTTGTGATACCATCTCAATAAGATTACGTACATACATATGATAATCACTCGTCCCATTCCTCAAGGCTATTCCATTCCACGATCATTCCAACAATGCCACCATATGTATCTTTCTTGTCCAGTTGTTCACCAGTGTTTCACTATCTTTCGATTATTAATATCCACTTGGAGTACCTTTTGTGAGAGATTCCGACCAACCGATGGACGGTCTCCCTAATGGGTATTCTTGAAGTGATGGACGGTCTCCCTAATGGGTATTCTTGAAGTGATGGACGGTCTCCGTAATGGGTATTCTTGAAGTGTTCTGTGGTTTTACTCAATTTTCGCCATTTCTCCTCATCATGTTACTTGGTCTGAGTATAGCCAACAGTGCGTTGCGCGCATGGTTTTCGAGCTGTATCTCGCCTCAGAGACAAGATATCGACAAACGGCAAAAAGTATCGTCTTGTTGGGGTCATGGCACATCGAATATACATAATTTCCACTTTCGCAGCGAAAATCGGTTATCCACGTTGTGGCCCCTAAGTATAGGTTGCAGAGTACTTCCATGAGGAAAGAGAAGAGGTTGGGGTAGATGGGATCTTCTTTTCAGAATTCTGGTGTACGCTATTTTTCTTTGTTAGCCAGACAAGCGACATAGCATTAATTTTGAGAGAGTTACCTTGCTGCGCGATCATTTGGGCTATCAAAATGCATAGAATACTATTTGCGGATTCCTTTTCCGCCGTATTCTATGCATTTTGAGAGGTAATTTCCAACGGTAAAAATCAAAGACTTTCTTGTAGTAAACAAGGATCATTCTGATTTTTTTTCATTGGACTCTTGAAAATTAAATGTAATTTAAAGATATATGATGGGTGTACAGTACTTCAGATGTTTAACATGTGGTGCGCTACGATTTTCAAAGTCTCAATCATGAGTTTTTTTAAAGTCCTTTTAATGACTCAAAAAATGAAATGAAATATGAGAAAATACAATAGTATTGTGCGTATAAAATGTACTTGCATAAGAAAATGGCACTGTGCGCTAAAGAACGGAAGTCGCTCAAAGGCTAGATCTCGCCCCGCCTCTCGATTGTCTCTCCGCTGCCTCTCTCTAACCCGGCTGACCTTCGCGGCGCGCTATATGATATATAAAAGAGATCGACATAGTTTCTGAACCATGCAAAACGAGAAAGTCTCTTTTAAAATAAAACGATTTTTTATACGATCAATAACGCAAATTACTATTTTCCGAAAATAATGGGTGCTAATTTACTGGAAAGTTGCTGTGCATTAAAAGGTAAGTGATTGAGAAGTGCAAACATCAATTTTTTATTCATGGAACCGTTGTTTTCTGCCCTTTCTGTTCTAGATAAATTAGTTTTTTTTAAATTTAAATTAGAAGTTGCTGAAAGAAATTTAAATCCGTAGCAAACGTATTTGAGCCAGCACTCTGGATGCGCAAATATTTAGAACTTTTTAAAACACCTTTTGCTGACTTTTTCGATCCACCCCCCCCCCCCCCCCCAACTAATATATCGGTTATCGGAAGCGGAACCTAGTGTTAAAATGAATATGTTTTGTTGGCAAGTAAAGAATTAATTTAATCTCCATTTCCTTTTATACATATATTGTAAAAAAAGCTTTACATCCGTTTTTCAATCTCTATCCATTTCAGGATTGCAATGTGCTGGACAAATAATGAAAATTTATATATTTATTCATTTATCCGTTTTTGTTTTGAAAGCTTTAGTGCTATCAGATCAGATCTGGTAGAAAGAAACCATGAGATTAATTGTCTAATGACGGTATCCTGAGCTCTCAACGGCAGCTGGGGCGGGGGTGGCGGCCTCCTCTACGACAGGAGCTACTTCGGCAGCAGGGGCAGCAGGCTCGGCAGCAGCAGGCTCGCTGTATGCAGCGGCGGGAGCAGGGGTCTGGGGCTCATCTCCGTAAGAGTTCTGGGCTTGACGCTTGTGACGGTATCCTGAGCTCTCAACGACAGCTGGGGCGGGGGTGGCGGCCTCCTCTACGACAGGAGCTACTTCGGCAGCAGGGGCAGCAGGCTCGGCAGCAGCAGGCTCGCTGTATGCAGCCGCGGGAGCAGGGGTCTGGGGCTCATCTCCGTAAGAGTTCTGGGCTTGACGCTTGTGACGGTATCCTGAGCTCTCAACGACAGCTGGGGCGGGGGTGGCGGCCTCCTCTACGACAGGAGCTACTTCGGCAGCAGGGGCAGCAGGCTCGGCAGCAGCAGGCTCGCTGTATGCAGCGGCGGGAGCAGGGGTCTGGGGCTCATCTCCGTAAGAGTTCTGGGCTTGACGCTTGTGACGGTATCCTGAGCTCTCAACGGCAGCTGGGGCGGGGGTGGCGGCCTCCTCTACGACAGGAGCAACTTCGGCAGCAGGGGCAGCAGGCTCGGCAGCAGCAGGCTCGCTGTATGCAGCGGCGGGAGCAGGGGTCTGGGGCTCATCTCCGTAAGAGTTCTGGGCTTGACGCTTGTGACGGTATCCTGAGCTCTCAACGGCAGCTGGGGCGGGGGTGGCGGCCTCCTCTACGACAGGAGCTACTTCGGCGGCAGGGGTAGCAGGCTCGGCAGCAGCAGGCTCGCTGTATGCAGCGGCGGGAGCAGGGGTCTGGGGCTCATCTCCGTAAGAGTTCTGGGTTTGACGCTTGTGACGGTATCCTGAGCTCTCAACGGCAGCTGGGGCGGGGGTGGCGGCCTCCTCTACGACAGGAGCTACTTCGGCGGCAGGGGTAGCAGGCTCGGCAGCAGCAGGCTCGCTGTATGCAGCCGCGGGAGCAGGGGTCTGGGGCTCATCTCCGTAAGAGTTCTGGGCTTGACGCTTGTGACGGTATCCTGAGCTCTCAACGGCAGCTGGGGCGGGGGGTGGCGGCCTCCTCTACGACAGGAGCTACTTCGGCAGCAGGGGCAGCAGGCTCGGCAGCAGCAGGCTCGCTGTATGCAGCCGCGGGAGCAGGGGTCTGGGGCTCATCTCCGTAAGAGTTCTGGGCTTGACGCTTGTGACGGTATCCTGAGCTCTCAACGGCAGCTGGGGCGGGGGTGGCGGCCTCCTCTACGACAGGAGCTACTTCGGCAGCAGGCTCGGCAGCAGCAGGCTCGTTGTATGCAGCCGCGGGAGCAGGGGTCTGGGGCTCATCTCCGTAAGAGTTCTGGGCTTGACGCTTGTGACGGTATCCTGAGCTCTCAACGGCAGCTGGGGCGGGGGTGGCGGCCTCCTCTACGACAGGAGCTACTTCGGCAGCAGGGGCAGCAGGCTCGGCAGCAGCAGGCTCGTTGTATGCAGCCGCGGGAGCAGGGGTCTGGGGCTCATCTCCGTAAGAGTTCTGGGCTTGACGCTTGTGACGGTATCCTGAGCTCTCAACGGCAGCTGGGGCGGGGGTGGCGGCCTCCTCTACGACAGGAGCTACTTCGGCAGCAGGGGCAGCAGGCTCGGCAGCAGCAGGCTCGTTGTATGCAGCCGCGGGAGCAGGGGTCTGGGGCTCATCTCCGTAAGAGTTCTGGGCTTGACGCTTGGCTGAAAAAATAGTTATAAAAAATTGAGTATACAGTGCTGACATAATGTAATAAATAATCTTACTAGGAAGTGCGAATGAGATGGCGGAGAGTGCCGCAAGTAGAAGAATGAACTTCATATGTGATTCAGACCCTGAATGGATAGCATGTATTTTGTTCCACTTCCCTTATATACTACCTCTTGATCTAAGAAGGAACGGCGAGATAGAATGAGAGTTTGAGAGAATCTTCTACTCGAATAACTTACTTTGAAAAGAGTTTTACTGGTTCGAAAAACCAGAACCATTATAGCTAAGTACTTCGACAAATTGGCTAGAGAGAAAGGTTTTAAAAAGCTAAGATCTGCAAAATATTTATGACTTACGTGATAAAAGCAAGATATTGAAAGTGAAACCATACTAATGGTGTGATCACTTTCAACCTCATAATTCAACTACATACAAATAATATGTGCTCCAATAATCGTCGTAAAGATCACAAATCCCTGGAATTCTTTCAGGCAAGTTCTTGTGAAAAAATTATGGATAATCCAAGCCCTTATTGATCCTGTTCATTATTATTTTCAAAATTTATAAATAATTATTTGCATTGCTTAATTTTGTCCGAATGAAACAAAACTTTCCACATCATATGATTCGGTTCTATTGAATTGCTTGATTATTGCTCCAGCTTTAGCGGATTTATCCTTTTCAGTTCACTTATGAAGTACAAGCATAAGTACACCGTCTAGAATATTCGAATTCGTACTTTGATTATCTATATCTTTATTGAATTATTAAGCTTATTAGAGGTATTGTCAATGTAAAATTGAATGTGTGTTCTCCTTTTACGATCCTTACAACATTATTCACTTTACTTTCTTCTTTAATTGATCGTTAATCAATCTCTCTATTCCTCTTTTTTGTATGACGATAGAAAGGTAGACAACGTGGTTCATTTCATTCAATGTACAACTCTGTTCATCTTCATACTTTATCATTTGTGTCTGTGATATCTACATAGTGTATTCATTCATTCGTTTCTATATCATCATCTACTAGACAGATTCATCTCACAGATATACTTCTGTTTGCTGTTTCCCTGTAGTATTCAACTTATTATATTCTATATATTCATTCTTCTTACATTTTCAACAGTCCAATATCCAAAGTATGATCCAGCTGAACAAGATTCACGAGCAAAGTTCAGAACAGGAAATTGACCTTCATTAATTTGAACTCCTGTTAAATTATTGATTAGATTAAGTTAATGCATTGATTCATACCATTAGAGGGGAACCACCAACGGAAATATGTAACTTGATCAGTTGTTTCTTCAGCTGGATTATCATCATATCTCCATGGTTTATTTGGTCCATTATACTTTGCATTCACCCAAAGTTTTGTTCCTGATGATTCTCCATATGTTTCTGATGCGAACTCTATAATATAATATATCTTTCTTATTAGTTATATTTATAGATAATGACAGACCTCCAATGAATTGATTGACATCATCATCTTCGATGTGGGCAATTCTTCCATTCATTTTCTGAATTATTATACTATATAGATTATGATCTCTTCATAATGCACATTTGAACCTTGCAATCAGAAACAGCTTCAGCAAAAGGTTTAGGTTCTTTAGCTGCATAATAACATCTATCACGGAATCGATATGAATCAGTAGGACATCCCATTGGATCACCTTAATATTCTTTCTATTCAAACTTCCTTATTGTAAATGACACTTCTATATTTACTTTCTATCTATTTACGATTCAACCTGATCTTGTGTATTTTATGGCTATGATAAAGATTTCTTCTATTCTACTTCGATTTGTAAACTTAAACATGTATTACTGAATACACAAATATATCCGATAGGATTCTTATTTCCAGATGTAGGAGTCACCAATCTAGTATTATCAATGGCGTTTACTCCATAATATGATCCACTTTGCTGAAATCATTATACAATATTGGTATGATGCATATTAGACTGAATTGACTATGTTATTCATTCTACTCAGCTACACATTATTACGTAATATTGATGGATAGTTTCATTAGAAAGTAAAAGATCTTTTCTATACTCTAATCTTAACCATTTCTCTCTATAGTCTCTTCTATTCTCTTCACTCTCTATCAAATACTTGAGTGCAGTAAAACTGGCACCAAGTGTATATTTTCGATTCGTCTTAGGCTCCTCTTTTCTGTAAGCGTTCGATTGTAGATAAAGTGAATGAAAGGGGTTGTAGGGAAAGAAGAAAGACAAGGGAATAGATCAATATCAAACAACAGGAATTATATTAGAAGGATGAATAAAGATATTCTTACATTGAGAACTCGACGATCTTCAATTTGTTTCAAAATGTTTGAGTTTGAAATAACAGCAATCATACCAAAATGTTTACCAAATGGATAATACTTTGCACATGCATATTCTGCTTCATTAAAATCCTTTACTGGTATCTATAATCATACTATAAGTTATACACTACAACATCATATTTGTTATAATATAATTTTTTATGTTCAATAAAAAGATGAAAATGACTATATGAACCCCATTCTCTATAATCATACTTCCCTATCCCTATACAATTGGATGAATTAGAACCAATCCAAACTCTTCAATTGAAATTCAATCCACTTCGTCTAGTCATATATTCATTGGAATTTGAAAGTGTTCTGTGTATGTTGTATGATCGTAACACCCATTCAATAATGCAAACTTTGGTTTAAACCACCCAATAGGAAGAGAAAAGAGTAGAAATAGAAGAAGAAGTGTCATTACTCTCATCATTCATACACATTTTCTCTATTGGTATAGTGAAAAAGAATCTGTGAATGTTCATTCATTCTATTCACTTCTCTATTCTTTTGTTGGGTAGAACTATCATTGTCTCTCCACACTCAACCAATTTGGTTCACTTATATGGGTAAATGGAATGATCATTCACTACTCTAAATGGAACATTCATGAGATATAGAGTGAATTCCAACTATGAAATAGTCTATCATCGATCTTCCTTATTACATTTTAAGATCATTCAATGAATAAAGTAGTGTACCTGTCTGGCAATGAAACACTTTTGATTGACATAAGCAGTATGTTCATGATGTGCAAGACATTGATGTTCAAATGTTCCCACTTAATCATTCAATGGATTATATCATATGTATGAATGAAGTTACTTCTAACTTCTTTCTATATGGATCATTTCACTTCATCCATTCAATCTTTCTTTCTCTAAAGAATGAAAAAAAAGAAAGAGATTGAATGAGTTCATGAATTACTTTAACCCTTTCTCTTTTCTATGTATCTATGAGATGAAACGAGTAAATATAGAGATAGAGATGGATAGATATTGAGTTTAACCAATAGAATATAACTGAGACCAATACAATCTCGATACACAACATCATCTCCTTATATCTTCTTTTATGATGGAGAAGTGATGATATAATAGATATATTAATTATGAATAATTGTAACCTGTGAGGAAGTAATATTCAGATAGACGAGTATATGCTGATACTGTAGATGAAAGAAGAAGAACAGAAAGAAGATACATGATGACTTGATGCATTCAATTCCATCTCTTCATTCCTTATATCCTTGACGTCTATCTTTGAATTACTCCATAATATTATCAATAAATGATTGAAATGATCCATTTGATAGAAGATAACGATTCTAACATGAATGTAAATCTCTTCCATCTTTCAATCATACAGTACTATTATTCATACTCATCATATAAATCATCTATTTCGATTAAATTTCAAATCTAATATCATCACAATTAATTAATTTATCTACGCCCGAGGCGCAATCACAAGGAATACTTTTTCGCTATTCGTTTTTCAATAAATATTTGATGAAATGGAGAAGAAGTTAGTACTACATCATCAATCAATACGTGCAAAAAATCTCGTAATCAAAGTATCAAAGTTAGAGATTGTTATTAATTCATTTGAATTTGTAAATATATAATATTTAAGCAATTATTATGTTTTAAGGATTATTTGTTTTTGTGATGAATTTCTATTAAAATTGTATATAGACTAAAGATGTTTTAATGTTAAAGTGGATTCTTCTCTTCTTTCTATCTAACAAATTCTATTCAATTGAATTAATTCACTAACTCAGTCCTATCTTATTCTATTGTCGTTTCAATCTTTTCTTTCTCTAAGGAATTCAGATAGGATAGAATGTACAGATGAGATCTCATCTTCTCGAGAAGGAATAGTGAGAGAGTGAAAGATTGATTAGTATGGAATTGGTTACCAAGGAGATACCTCCCTTCGTCTTCTTCCATTTCCTCTCATCTACTTCATATATAATCTCATTCCATCATTATTCATCTACTTATTTCAGTTATGCCATTTCCATTCAATTGTTGTTTTCGTTCAAAGAATACAAGATCTGAAGTATATTATGGATCACCAAATGAAGAAGATGATAGAATTGAAGAAAGAAGATCAAGTGATCAACATCAAACAACAAAGAAAGTAACATTGGGAAATACTCCATCTTCTAATGTTCAACCATCGAAATATTCATGGTTTGTATTATATTCATTTCATTCATAAATATGAATAATTTCAATGTTTCTACTTGTCTCAGACTTTCTAGTAGAGAATAGCCAGAGGGAATAATTTCAAATTATCTTTACAGATTCTTAAATATCAAACTACTTTACTCCTAAATATGTTTTTTCTGCATATGCGCCCCAACTTCATTATATTTTCTACAGGGATATTCGTAGATCTGAAGCTATTGATTTATCCAAATATCGAGTGAGAGATATAGATGGAGACTTCGTATTGAAGAATGATTTGAATGGACAACAACTTTCAGTTGAAAACTGCAAGGTATATATCTACATATATGTTTAACCTTTACGTAGGAAATGGAAAATATCTTCTACATATTCATTTGTTGCTAAAATTGACTCACAATCAACTCAACTTAAAATATGATAATTGTAGTGTTAAAAATATTTCTCTTCCTCACACTCTAGTTTCATCTCTTTCTATTATATCCGTCAATATTAAAATAATACGCATCAATGGAGAGATGCTTACGGTTTTCTTTATGTGTATGATCATGTTTAGGTGAATATCAATTACGTCAGTAGAGTCCCTTTATCTCACTCATCAAATTCATTTATTTATCATTTTGTCATGTGAAATTACTAGACATACATTAGTCACTTATTTTTTAAGTGAATCTTATATGTGAGATGTGGTTTTAACTGGACTAAAAGATACAAATAAATTATTTTGATTGAACTGACAAACATATCTATTCAATGTTTACAGAGATCCGTAATAGCAGTATTAGATGTCACTGGAAGTATTGTTGTCGATTATTGTATTGATTGTACTTTTGTCATAGGACCATGTATGGGAAGGTATAAGAGAATAAAGATCAAAGATCGATTTAAAAAAGAATTGTAGTTTGTTCATTCGTGACTGTGCGAACTGTCGAGTATTCTACGTGGGACAACAATTTCGATTGAGAGATTGTAAAGAAATGGATATAGCTTTATATTGCAGGTATATTAAATACATTTAAAAGTATAATCTTGGAAGAGTGTATTACTATGATCAATGATGTTTAGTATGTAGTGAAGGTCTTTTCTATAGAGTATCAACTTCTATTCGTGAGATGAGATAGATAATGTATAGATAGATATATACGAAGCATGACATTTCAGTTTCTTTAAGTAGAACAAGTAACAGTACTAACTAAAACTCTTATTTTTTTTGTGAAAGTGAATAGATTAGAAGATAGAATAGAAAATGAGAAGAAAGTAATGAAGAGTATATCGCCTATGTTTTAGCCTTGAAAAATGATCAGCAAGGTCAATAATATTATCTTTGTAGAACTCAACCAATCATTGAAAGTGCAAATAATATTCGATTCTATCCACTTAATCTATCATATCCTAAACTACATGGTATACGTAACATATAATATGTAATATATATATATACAATATATATAATATGATATAGATCATCTATCATCAATTGGAATGTCTGCATTTGGATCTCCATCTCATTCTATTCATGATTATACTCCAACATCTTCAACTACTAACTATTCTATTATTGATGATGAACTAAGAATGGTTTGACTTTCATTTTTGAATAACTTTGGACTGAAACATTTTTTTTCAAATAAATAATTAAATAAGAGTTATTCAGGATTTAGCATCTGCACGTGAACTTCGACGAGTAGGAGGAATATCTTTAGATTATATTGATTCTGTATTCATTCAGAAAGATATCAATTCATCTAATAATAGTCATTTATCTGTTAGTTATGACTAATCTATCCTTATATGTAATGGTAATATTTATAGAAGATAATGTTAATGGCACTACAACGTAGTGGTGAGACATATAAAGAATTCTATGATAAATGTTATTCATTGGCATTTGAAGCTCATAAAGAAGGAATAAAGGTTGTCTATTATATCATTATTCTATATTTATTATTCATTAATATTAATTCAGTTTGGTGATATAGTAGAAGGAATAATCGATGAAGAATTAGGAGATATTCTTAAAGAAGATTATACTGCACAATTAAGTAAGATTACTATTCACAAAATAATACATAAAAAGGAAAATAAAAGAATGAAGGGAAAATGAAGAAATCTCTATTTAAAGTCGTTGATGGTAATAATAAATAATGAATTATAGAGAGTAGACTAATTATATTGGATATATTGGGTGAAAAAGAAGAAATGTCATCTATATTGGAAGGATCATTTGGAAAGATCTTCAAGATTGTACCATCTAAATATCGATCCATTCTAAGTCAACGATTCTTCCCATCTTAGATTACTGTATCACTGATTATTGATATTCATTCATTTCATCTTTACTCATTTATACTTTTCTTCCAATGTCTGTCTCCCATATCTTCATTGTATCTTTATTTTTAAAAACGTTTCTGCATAGATTGAGCTTTAGTAATTATTCGACAGCAACTTTATCAAGATATGAATTTAACAAAGAAAGAGTGTGAATGGAAAGATAAAGGAATAAGTGAAATTAGCCATATTGAGTAATGTGCAAAACCATAATTGAGAGATCTGAGCAAGATTAAAATGTTAGACGCGTATTGGATGATGAAATGATCATCATAAATAGAAGTAGATGAACAAATATTGATCATTAGTTTGTAACGACTTCGAAATCATTATCTTCTTCATTTGAAAAGAATGAGAACTGACGCTAAACAAAGTAAATATAAGCTGTGCTCAATATGATAAATAAATAAACCTTTGATTCATCGATTGAAGATTGAATCGATTTGGATAGAGTATCACAACCTCCAAATAAAGTTGTTGCTAGATCATCAGCCATTTCAATTAGATTCTTATAATCCTACAAGGGCATAAACAATATCTCTATGTACCATAAGAACGATCTCTAGATATAACAATAACAAGAGTGAATGACATACATCTTCAGTTACAATAGCCTCACATTCCTTCAAAAGCTGTGGAGGAAGTTGAACCGAACTCCAATTCTATAAACAATACAATTGTAATCCTTTGAAAAGTAAAGTGAAGTAAAGATAGTGAAATGATTGATACCTCTTCCAACTTCTGGACCATATTAACAAGATTCCTAGATTTCTCAACAACTGTCTGCTTAGATATATCCATTTGAGCAATGAGACCTCTAATGTGAATAACAGCTTCTTCTCTCATCTTAAAAATATTATCATCATCTGTCAATCAATCAATAATACCTTGACAATCTTCTGGTCATATTTCACCAATCGATGACCACAATGATTATCGACCGCGCAATTGAGACAAACGATACAATTGTACTGTAACAAAAATATTATGATCAGTCAAATTGTAAATTGATTATACTTTTTTTGAAAGTAAAATGACAAAATAGCTATGTTTGGAATACTAAGAAAGGATATAAATGAATGATTTATCATACATGTTTGCACTCTTCATGCATACAGGATCGAACCGAATTCTGAAGAAAGTTCTGAAATAATCGAGTATTAGTAATAATAATAACAAATAGAAGATAATGAGTAATGTATTACTAATATCGACCTTTCCACAATCAGCGCAAGTGAGAAGAGGATCCATTCTTGACTTCACTAACTCTTCTGACATACCTACAACGAAGGATTAAAAAAGATATAAAGAAAGTGAAACCGCACTGAGAATCTGGAAGTTGGTTGGAAGTTGAGTGGCATGTTCAACCTTTGTCTCTTGAGTACATTCAGCACACTTGACCCTGATCAACAACACAACAGAGATCAAAAACCAAATCTTCTACATACATCTTAGTAGGATTTGTATCAATGCACAATTTGATGCAAGCTTCGCAGAATGAATGACCACATGACAGCATGCGCGGAACATGAGTATCAGATGCTGTAATTGCACATGATATAGATGCGAATGACAAGCAATAAACGGCCTTATTTTAAAAGTATACGTACAATAACTTTCCATGCATATAGCGCATCTGCATCGAACAGATAATTCCTCTACTCTATCTTCTGCGATCGAAGAAACGTCCATCGTTGCCTTAAACGGAACAATGTACACAGTGGAAATATAGAAACCAAAAGTAAATTCCGCGAACGTGGAATAAAATACGACATAATTTGATCAGACTTATGTTTACCATGGCATCCCAATAGTGATCACCTAGTAGAATGTGAATAATCACTCATGTACCGTACATACATGATGTACGCAAGTATTAGGAATAAGAAATAATACACGGTCATCCAAGCCCTTATGAACAAGATGAGGAATCACAAGAATGTCGTGCAAAACAAATCACAATATTGAACCAGCTTACGGTACTGATAAATCAATTATTGTGAACTAACTTTAATTCAATTACCGCCAAAACGAAAAAAATGAGACATTTGTGACAAATATCTTTGACAAAACGTTACAAAGGATGTGTTTGCCCAATGTACTTATGTAGCATGAAAGTGAAAAAAAATAATCGGGAGCGCTGAGAAGCATTATTGGTATACTCTAGTATGCTGTAGAATCTTACTGTAAATGTGTTAACATCATGATTTTTTAGACTTATTTGGATATATCTATCAAAGAGAGGAAAGAAGAAACAATGCGTTCATTAATATATACTTTATACATATATTGATAATATTGTCGTTTTATCTTTTTTTATTATTTATTTACAATTAAATATTTCTGTAACATTAAATGTTCTTGTGAATATGCACTCAATCTATTTTTATTAGTATCATTATATCTTGGTTGATTGTTTTCTTGTTTTCTTGTTTTTGTTATCTTCTTGTAAGAAGTCTTGGCTAAGATTGACTTTTTCTTCTTCTTCCGTGGTCGTATGCACAGCCGCGTTTTCCCGGAAAACGCGTTTTCCATGAAATTCATTTTACGTATAAAACTCAGTTTTTCAGGGAAAACATTTTACTGTCTAGTTAAAGTTAAACACAGTTAAACGTAAAATATTTTACAGCAAAACTGATACAACAAAAAATTTCATTTGTTATACTGCAACTCAATAAATATTCATTTATTAAATATTGAGCCGAGATATTATTTGTATACACCCATCTATTCTTGCATATTCTCGCCTTAGTTGCCATCTCAATCGTTCTTCAACATCATTATACTTTTTCAATATCTCCCTATAATGATCTTTGATCTTTGATCTGAACCTATCCTTACTTGTCATGTTTCATCTCTTCTTTGTATGCATACATTTTACACAAATTACTACTTCTCTCCATTTCATCCTTTGCATATTGGCATATCATAAGAAAAAATCCTTTCGAGATATCACTAGTATACTGTAATAGATCATTAATGTATGTGTCGATAATAAAAGATAATTTGCAGACCTTATTACATATATAGTGACATATATCATTCTTCTTTTGTTCTTCTTCATTTTTCTTATCTCTCCATTCTATTTGATTATCAATTGCTCTTTCCATACCAATTAATGAAAAGAATTCTTTTCTTCTTTTTTCATAATGTTCATTAACGTTTACATATCTCAATATACCATTAGTTATATTCATGATATTATCATTTAGTTTAGTCACTCAACTCATTGAAATAATCAACATCTTCTTGATGATTATCAATTGGAGGAAGTTTATCTATTCCATTTCTATTAGAGAATAGATTGAGATAATTGATCTTAGATGATAAATGAGCTTTGATGATTGGAAGTTTAGATGATTCTTCATTCTATAATTTGATCATTTAATATAATCAACTGAATAAGAAGATGAAGAAGAGAATGATTCATATATTCTCTTCATAATGGTGAAGATGATGAAAATATTGAAAGAAAAGCTTCATTTACATATTTACACTTTATAAGAACTAAAATAAATTGGAAAATTGTTTAATTATTCAAACTTGGTTAGTTTTCCTCTTTGTTTCCATTGCATGAGTGAGAATAGTTACTTTCCTTTCTGTTTTTCTCCATCGATCTATAATATGAGAAGTATTTGATTGTTTATTTAATGGAAGAATACTCATGAATAATATAGAATGAATCAATATTGTATTCACTCAATGTCATAGATTGAATCTAATTTGAATAGGTAAATAAAATAGAAATACCTGAATAGTCTTCTATTGAAGGGAGCATATAACCTATAGAGGTAGTAACATATGGAGTCATAATGCATGAATAGATTCAATCGAATCAAATATATTGTAGTGAATACTTTATCTCCATTTGAATAAATATGTATAGTGATTGGAATGTATGATTATATAATGGAATGACTAAATGTGTGTAACAAAATGACACTCAAATGGAATATGTTTAACTCAAATTACAAACTTTCATAAAGAACAGTAATTTCATACGCAAACTGCCCAATAAAGTTATATCAGAATGATTTCGTAATCCGTATAATGATAATAAATAATTAAATGATTATAATGAGATTAAATAAACAAAAGATGATTTTTCAAAATATAACTATCAATTGATTTTGGGGTGATAATATAGTTTAATATCATTAATGAAATCCTCCATTTAAAACTTGAACTTTAAATCAAATATTCGAAATGATTACCAGTTATAATATCTATATGATGATTCCATTGAAATGGAGAAGAGCATATGGGAATAATTTTAAAAGATGGATAAATAGATAGACAATATCATGGATATAAAAAGGAAATAGAAGATATTTGATAAATAAAAAAATAATGATACGCATACAGAAAAAAAAGAATGAATTAATGTAGATACAATAGAATATATTATTTTGATTTGTTATGAAAGCAGAAAAATAAATATAATTTATGAGATAAAGGAATGATTAAAGTGATGGTTTAGTCAATGTTTCGAGTTCAATACAATCATTATTAGATGCTGTTGAGAGATTTCTATGTACTGAATCTCTATCACCAAATGAAGATAATCGAGTAGTTGTAGATCGATAAATACCATAATGAGAAGTAGATGATATCATAAGTGAAGAGAATCGAGATGTACGAGACTGAATATAACATATATTAGTCATTCTTATTTATTTATCATTTAATTTTAATACTTCCATAGATTGAAATTAAGTCATTACTTCTTATGAAAATATGATTTTAATTCAAAGAATTGTATCCTATCAAAATGTTGATTGTAGAAAAAGAAACTATGGATTGAATTATGATGAGATATGAGAAGAGTAAATGTGCTTACATTTTGTCGTTTCCTTTTACAACGAAGGAATAGAATCTCTTTTAGTCGACGACGAAAATGTGTTGATGATAGGCAAAAGAGTACAAAGTTAAGTACTTTTCCAGATAAGGTCCATGAAGTAAGAAGAGGAATTGCAGTCAAATACATCCAATACCAATCTTGTAGTCTACATTTTTATTCCACATCATTATATAATATATCGTCATCACTCATATTAATTATTAATTGAACCATATTATGAATGAATAGATATGAATAGTCTAGTTACTTACTTATCATTCACTAAATTAACATCATGAAGAACAGCATGGAATAGTTCGATTATAAATGGAATTGCAGAAGGAATCTATGAGATATGATTATAGATATGATAAAGTGATATTGATACCGTAGTTATAGAATAGCATGTTAGAATGGATACTACAGTAATCGTTGCCTTCCTCTCATGACGTTTCCTATACATACAAAGGGTTATACGATTACTAATTACAATTATTATTAGTTTAGTTAAGAATAAGAAAGATGAATAGAAACCTAAGATAGTCTTTGTTGTCCTTTCCATGGGAATCAAATTGTGATACATATGTATTACGATCATGAAGTACACGAATAATCGATATATTGAAGAAACCAAATCAATAATTGAGGACACAACAATCTATAATAAAAAGATTACTGTACTCTTTCGTTATATAAGAACCTAATGAGAAGAATCCTCTAAGGAGTAAACCTAATTGAATTCTTTTTTGCGAATAAGTTTGAGAATCATTTTACACTTTTATATTTAATTAAATAGAAGAATGAAAATGAAATGAGGAGAAAGGTTTCATTTAGCAATTGAAAAAAGTTTGTACAGTGTATTAATGAATGAAAGAACAAACCACTAAAAGTAGAGAAAAGACTTTTCCTATATCCACATAAGTTGCCTTCATCTTTATATCATCGGCGATGTCTGATTGCTGTAAGTATATTATGATCTTTGATCTTTGGTCTTTGATCTTAATGATGTTACCACATGAGATTTAAGATGAGATCCATGTTTCATACTAACATTATGCCTTGCTATGGCAATAATATGAGTGAATATCGGATAGACAATTGTATGATTACGATTCCAATAGAAACCAGTCTCATATTCAAAATGATGAAATGATGTTACAAGAAATGAACCAATGAATATAAAGACAATGATAAAGTAGATACGTCCATTACCAAATGACATACGAGGATGCATTGGTGATCGTATACCAAGATATCTACATATTCATTCATATTAATTAGATTATAATAGAATTAATGGTCTACCTTTCTAGTGATACAGCTAATACAAACCAACATGCTGCTGCTGAGAAGAAATTACATAGAGCATTAACATTGTGTCGAATTGTAAAGAAAAAAGCCCTATAAGAATATAGTAAAGGAATGGAAATAAAAGAAGAAATCTTATACCTGAATGTATTATTACTATAAACTGGTTCATAAACAGCAATGGAAAAGAATACTCGAGTAAGAAGAAGACCAATATCAGAAAATGCCATACAAGCCAGTAGAAGATTTGCCTGTTTTTTATTATTTGATCAATATTTCATATTTGGTTAAATTGGAAAAGTATTAAATTTCACTCTAAAGTCCTCAGGGAAATATAATATTTGGTTTTCATTATATTTTCTTACTTTAATGGATAAATAGTAAATGTTCTCAAACTTAGACACAGATTATATAAGTTATGGTGAAGGTAATAAAAATAGAATATTAACCTCTGTTCTCATACTCTTTGATAAAAGAACAATGAGATTGATTGAATT